>JAQHUG010000625.1:122930-144921 GCA_028555095.1 Dicrostonyx torquatus
ATAATTGTATAATTAATAAATGTAGACTGACTTAATTTGGAATGGATAATGGTTGCTTCCTTTGTGACTCAATGGCAACACAAAGCACAAATTCATGAAATCACGATTTGAATTGAATCTCTAAGCATCATTTCTTAATTTTTTCCAATTTTGGAAATAATATGTTTCTGGAAATTAAAGATACTCACACCAGAGTATCATCATAGCCTCCTCAAAAAGCTGAAGTAAAAAATGACAAGAATAAAATAAATAGAAAAAAGAGTTTTGGGAAATGTGCCATGAATACAAATCACATGTTACTTGTACAAATAAGTAAAAATATAGCATATTTTTGATTGCAAAACACAAGTATTTGAAATTAAAGTTTTCTTGACTTGGGAAGGAATGAAACTGAGAAATGTACTTAGCCGTGTCAGGTTTGTTCAAATGGGAAACTTTAGATAAAGAACTTGAGAAAGAAATTTGTTCCTTTTCCAAACATAAGGTATTTTCTAAGTATCTTAGAATTTGTTAAAAGATGGAAATGTATTTCTATTTTAGGTCATTAGAATTCCACTTTGACAAAAATGGAAAATGCAGATAGTTGTAACAGAAGACAGTATACTAAGATCCTGTACACTTCAATTTCTATTTCTAGTTCTATCATTAATCAATTTGTTATCATGTCTTAATTTTAAAGGTGAAGAAACTAAAACAGGAATAAATCAAATAAGTTTTCATTGGTTAAAATTCGTATGTTTCTGTGACCAACATTTCCATTACTCCAAAGTAATTAACATGTTTTTAAAAATATGTATATATAACTTACTACCTCATAGAAAAAAAATAGAACACTATAAAAGAAAAAGATTCACTGTAAACATCTGTATTTTCATATTTTATATAAAACTATTTTATACTTCAATAGTGTTTCATGTTTTTTTTAAAAAAAAAAAACTTAAATTCTGCTAAATTCCCAGCTGGTTACTAATACCTCTTACTCTCTTGATAATTGTTATTCTTTAAATATCAGCATGATAATTAGTTTTGAAAACATAATGAGAGGTTGATTATTACATTATTATGTATATTTTAGATCAGGTAATAAAGACAGCTGTATTGTTTTATGAGTGATCTGGCTCTTTGAGAAATTATCAACCTAAGACATGCATAATAAATTATAACTTCTGATTAAAGCAGATATGCAGACACTTCTATGTAGTCAATACAGAGCCATTTCAATTCATTATTTTTATGTAAATGAAAGTGATTACTAGTGCTTTTATATCTTCTGTTGTTATGAATATTTCAGGAAAGACATCTTTTATGAGATGTCGCAGAGCCTTCACCCACATATCTCAGGGGAAGTTTTGCTACACTTGCACAGTGTCCCTGTCCTATTCACTACACACAGATGTCAAGAACTGTGAAGGGTCTGGGATTTTATTGTGGATAGAAGCTAACAAGTTAGCTTGTTACAACTTTATAGATCCTGGCTCAAGTCAAGAGACAGTGGGTGGTGTCGAAGCCTTTACTATCTGTGACAGAAAAGCCATCCTACCTATATATTTTTATTTGCAATGTTTCCTCTCAACGATGTGGATGACATGAAGGTGACTCAGGTGCTTGATCAGTGTACACAGTGAGACTTCATTATGACTAAATAACCCTAAATACAGGAAACTTTTATTTCATAAATGATAATGCTCTTAACAATAAACAAATTTGCTCTGTAGTATGTATCATAAGATTCTATCTATACTGCCCCTAACTATTTATTTTACAATTTTTTCAAACAGCTTCTGGATTTAATATTTTACAATTTTTAAACTTTCTTATTATTGATTTTTTGTGTCTTTCACAACTTGCATCTCAATCCCATTCATTTCCCTATCTCTTCATATCTGCCCTCTGTTCTTGAAATCCCCTGTTCCAAATACAATAAAATAAAATTTAAGAGATAGAGGAAAAAAGAAACAGAAAAAAATCAATCTTGGCATGGAGCAGAGACACACTGAGTAATGCAGTAAACCCTTTTATCAATTTATCTTTACTTGCAATTGTTTTTAGCAGAGACTCATTTGCCTGACTCAAAGCCTCTAGTTTGTGCTATACCATAGATGCTGGGCCCCCACTGGGACTCCTCTTGGATATACTGTTGTTGTCCTGTGTATGGAGACCCTAAATCTTTGATTCTGCAGGATCTGTCCCTTCATCTGCTCCAGCAGATTACAGATGGAATGAAAATTGTATTGGGCAAACTCACACCCCTGTTTCTGGGCCTGGGTACTTGGCAGGTTGGTCAGTTCTGCAGATCTTCCCAGTCCTCACCGCCAGTGTGAGTTGCCTAGCATTGCCCTGGTTACTTTGCCCTTACTGCAATGAGCAATTGGCAAGGTGAGTTCTCCTGCTTTCAAATCATCAAGGTCAGCTCTCCTACACAAATATACCATCAGGGCCAGCTGGCTCTACTGTGTGGCCTAGGTGAGATGCAGGGCCACTCTTCAGAGTGCTGCAGCTGGTGAGGTCGGGTACAGCTCTTTCACCTGCCTCAGGTGTAAAGAGGTGGGAGTGTGAAGGGCACATCTTCCCCGTCTATGCCACCATACAGCAGATGAGGAAGGGGCCAGGTCATATTTTCATGTTTTCAGAGCCAGCTCACTTGTTTTCCCCATCAGTCAGGTCAGCTCTCCTGTGCTGCCCAGAAGAGGTACAGGACCCACTTTCCTGACTGCTATAATTGGTAAAGGGGAGGATCAGCTCCCTTGTCAGTTGGAGATGGAAGAGTTGAAGGGGTAGAGAATGTTTCTATCCGCCCACCACCACACTGCAGAGAATGGAGGAAGCTATGCCTCTCACGCCCTGAGTGCTGTGCGCCTGTCTACAGGGTCCTTACTGTGCCTCCAAGGTGAAGTACAGGGTCTGTTTCCCTTAGTGCTGCAGCTGGTGAGGGATTGGATCAGATCCTCAGATCCTGCATGTGAAAAGAGAGAGGAGAGGATGGCATCCTTCTGTCACCTATACTACCACACGGCAGACAAGAGGGGCACCACCTGCTTTCCCATTCTTACACCCTCGGGACCAGCTAGATCATGTATGTCCCTGTGAACAGAGTCAGCTTCATCGTGCTGCCCATGTGGTGTGTAGGACCCTCTCTGCTGAGTGCTTCAGCAGGTGAGGGGCATGACCTAGTATTGTAGCAAGTGAGGGGTGGGACCAACTCTGTACAGCCATATCTTCTCAGCCATCAGTGGTATCAGGAGCCATGGGTATCAACACAAATCATTACTGCACCAAAGTCATTCACCCAAACACGGACCCCAAGTCCAGACACCACAGATCCCTGGGTGGCAATCAGGTGACCTGCCATAGCCTGCTCCTTATCACTTTTATTTCTTTAAATATACCTCTGTCCACAGGACAGAAGCCATTCTCTCTCTGTGTGTATGTGTGTGTGTGTCTGTCTGTCTGTCTGTCTGTCTCTCTCTGTGTGTGTGTGTGTGTGTGTGTCTGTCTGTCTGTCTGTCTCTGTGTGTGTGTGTGTGTGTGTATGTGTGTCTCATACCATACCATACATTTATTTGCTGTAATAGTGCCCATCTGTCTGGTGCCGTAAGGGCCTGTGTTTTCTCCTCAGAGCCTGGGACAGATAGTCCCAGGCCTGGATGTGGGTCTCCTTGTTTCACTCAGTATATCAAAACACTGGGTAGGATCATGCTTGATCCTCAGAGTCTGGGGATATCCAACCCAGGAAATATGCGTGGGTATCCTAAATGTGTTGTTTTGTAACTAAGTTTCTAATATTGTGTTTTATCAATAAAGACTAGGGAATCAGAATCTGGGACAAAAATTGCTAGGCAGAAAAAGCATCCAGTTGTTCCTCCTCTGCTGTCATCCCAGTTAAAGAGTTGTCTCTTAAACCATCTCAAACAAAAATTGCTCCAGCCAGATTTTCCTCCCTTGTACCTCCTCTGTGTGTCTCTCTCTTACTCTTTCTGACTTTGTTTGTTTTTCTGTAGTTGAATGCTCTGCCTCTTGAGCTGTGGTTCGTTTTATTTAATACTGTTTACAATATTCCAACGGAAAGCTCTTGGATCAAAGGTCTGTGCTAGAGCTAAACCACACCACAGCTAGATGTCGGTTTTACCAGGAAATAATGCAATCTTGCCATTCACAGGATGAAGAAATATCCTTCAGCTTTCCCCGTTTTGTCTAAATAAAAAGGAAATATATCAATTTATTTTACAATTTATCATAAAATAGAAATTGGCTTCAAATATTAAAGCTAAAATCCTGAGAGAATTGCAAGCAGCTGTGACACACACCACTACCATTTGCTTCCCAGCTTGGAAGGGCTGTGCAAGCCCTTCTTCTGAGGTCCTTTCTTTCTGTTCTTGACTCTGCCAGGGAACATCTGTTCCATTCTAGCCAGCTGAATGTGAGCACTGCTTCTCATACCAAATTCTCTATTCTATTGGACATCAGACTACAACATAGACAAAATTCCTGTGTTTCCCTCTTTTGTCTAATTGAAAAGTAAAGGTTCTAAACTCTATCTATACCAAAGCTACAAACAATAAGAATAATTATCAGGTATATAGAAAAGGTATTAACCTTAACAAAATGAAAGTATATACAACAAGAACAATTATCAGGAATGAAACATATTCATAATGTCTAGTTTATTTATATTTGGCAAAAATAGAGAAAATACTCCATCAGTTGTCCTCTTCTGAACAATCTGAATTTCACATCTAATTTACTTTCTACCATGATTAAGGAGAATTGCAGCTGTCACTATCTAGTCTTCAATCCCATCACAAACTTGAAAAATATTACATGAGGAAGCAGAAAATGCAGAGCAAACAACCTCCCAAATTAAGAGAAATGGCTGACACAACTGGATGCCTGGATGTTGGGGCATCCAGCTTTAGCCTACAAGCCTACAATAGATGACAGACATTTCTGAGAAGCAAAAAAAAAATTGTAAAGGACTGTCTTGGTAAAGTTTGGAAGTCACTTTTCAATGTGTCCTCCTTGCCAATTTGAACAGCATACTCTCAGCAGTTTAGTCAAGGACAGTTTCTTTTAAATTGGCTAGTTTTTGACACAAAAAAGTATACCCCAATATGGGTGTCATTCCATGTCCATCATTCTTTTGTAAAGATCAGTGCATCCAGGAGAAGTCATATATCATTGTCAAGAAAAATATTATGCTATTAAAACAATATAAGTGCCATATACTGTAGATCTTCATAGTGTTTGAAGATATCTAAAATATATCTCTGTATGATCTTGGAAACATACATAACATGAATAAATGTTTGATAGCTACGCGTGACTATTAACCTGTATTTCTTAATTATCCTAAATAATGTTCACAGACTTAAACTTTATATATTACATAATTAACCAAACTGCATATGTACAATACCTTAAACAAAAATAGAAACGTATGTACAGCATGAAAAGAAAACCTTTAAATTTGTATCAATATACAAAAATAGCTTAAACAAAATAGAAACATAAACAGTATAACATAAATGACATTGAATTTGTATCAATATACAAAAATCCATACCAATGTTAAATTTTAGAAATTAATAGCTGCTCTGGGGATCAAAGTAGATTTTCTATCTTTTCTATTGTCTATCTTACCTCTTTTTCTATCATTCTTAGATTTCCCTTTTTTGAAAAAGAGATCTTGAATATAACTTCCTTTTAATAGTACTTTCTTGACCATTACATACTAATAACCAAATCCCCAAACCAATGACAAACATCCATAATTCAGTGCAATACCAAAAGCTATCCACCCCATTTCTTGGGAATATAGGCATCCTGTTTTCTAGACTGGTCGTTGTTGACCTTGTCAAGTCCTTGGGAATTAAGCTGTTGCCCATTGTTGTGACACAACAATGCAAGGGTATCAGATGTTCTAGCTGGCGTAGTCTAAGAGGCTGGACAATCTCAACTAACTGTTTTGAAATTGTACTAAGCAATTTCCTTAAGAAATTGTTCTTTGTAGTCCAAAGTTGATTTTTAGATGGTGTTCATCAGCTTAGTCACATTACCACAGTCCCGGTAGAATCACTGTTGTGGTGCCTCATCATCTTTGGGACATTTCCAAGGTATTCAGGCTTAATTCCTGAATACCTGCTTCAGATTCAAACCTGAAATCAGGTACAAGAAGTTATTTGAAGCCTAAGGTTAGAATTAGTTAGTACTTTATATGACCATTTATATCACAAGTAAATGTTTAGTTAGATAGATAATAGATAGAGATACGTATTAAATGTATATACATTGTATATATTAAATATTTATTGAGTATATATATGTATTAAGTGCATATATAATTCTATAAATTTTCAGATAATATTTATTCCTTAAGGAAAGTTTTAAAGAGTCAAAATAAATTCTAGATAAAACCAAAAGCATGCCCCAACATTAACTTTGGAAAGTTTTTTTTTTTTTTTGACTAGGTTAAATTGCCATTTTTTTTGATGAACTATCACCTCTCCTAATCAAGGACTCCCTCATGTTCAAATCAAATCTTCATTAATCTTGATGATATTCATAGTTTTTCTTCTGCTGTAGAAACAAAAGGTAAACCTTTCCCAACATAACACATACTTTGTTTTCCATTCTATGTTTAATACATCTTTAAAGTGTATAAAGACTAATTTACTTCTGTGGTTTTTTTTTCTGTTATCTAATGTCTGTCTGTGGGTGTTCTTCCCTTTTTACTAGCATTTAAAAAATAAAGTTAATAAAGTATTGTGTAATCTTTCTTTAAGGGTCTTTATTATCCCTTTTTGTTTTTAAGCGTTTCTTTGAAACTGCATTTAGATTTTTTATCTTGTGGAATGGTGTGGTATACCTTTAATATGCTTTATGAGGTAATATGTAAAAACTGTTTCATTTGTCTAGAGACATATGCTGGATAATTGTCAATATTAATTTTACAGGTATTTCCATAATGGTCATAACCTCTAATAAATGTGTAATTTCAGAATCAGCCTTTTCAAAACTCAAAGCAGTTGTTCAAAGAAATCTTGAATATTTATCTGTATTTATTTATCTTTAAGATTACTTTCTGCAGGTAGTGGAGATTTGTTATATAGGGAACAAATAGGACTTTGTTTATAATTTCCTTGGTTTGCTATCAAGTGATAGAAAATTCTTTCTTCAAACTTTTGCTATTAAGGTGGTGTTTTGCTTACAGAAACTGCTTATTTGTTTCCTGACTGCCCAGACCCAAATAATCACACAGAAACTATATTAATTACAGTACTGTGTGGCCAATGACCCAATCATATTTCTAGCTAGCTCTCACATCTTAACCTATTTCTACTACTTTATGTATTGCCGCGAGGCTGTGGCTTACTGAGTAAGGTTCTTTTTGGACCACTTTCTCCTTTAGAAGTCACCTGGTTTCTCTTGTCTCCACCTACTCTCTCTCTATCTCTGTTCTGGTTTCCAGTCTGGCTTTACTCTTTTTTTATTTTTTTTATTTTTTTAATTTTTATTGTTAAAAGAAAAATTTACATTTACTCCCCTTGTTCCCGGCCCTCCCGCTCCCCCACTACCCCACTGCCCTCCCCCTGCTTCCTTATGATGGTGCAGGATACCCTGTCCTATGGGAAGCCCAAGGCTTTACTCTTTTAAGCCATTGTTCCAAACAGGTTTATTCATCAACCAATGAAAGCAACACATATACAGAATCATCTGGAATATCTGTGGTATCAAACTGTAAAAAACCTCTTTCTGTGTATTGAGAATCAGTAAATACACGAGGAGGTTTTGGAAAATCTAATAGTACAATGACGACTAAACTGAATCATAATGGCTTTGTGCCACTTTATTTGAATTTCCTGACTTAAAAATTATCTTTCCTGATTTATTTGTATAGGAATGTAGGGACTCCAGATATCCGTGTTCACTGTACAACATGAGGGCCAAACAGTTTGGATATATATTGGAGTCTCTTGCTTTTGGGATACTTGTTTGTAATCTTTCTCAAAAAGTTGCTTTAAACTCTTGGCAATGGTTCATTTTCTACCATTAATGGGGAAACCTCGGCTTTTAGTAAAATATACTACAATTTCTGTTGGGGGCATTCCTGTTATTTGATGAAATTTCACTTTTTTGCATACATAGGTCTTTAATATTTTACTTTGTGTGCCAAAAATATTCATTTTAAATTATTATCTTCTCTTTGTATTAGAGTTCCAATAGAATGGTGAATAGAATGTATAGTGACTAGGTTACAATCAAGCTCTGGATCCATGTGATTTACATGTGAATTCTTTCATCATTTTTCAATAGAGTCAAATCTTTTTCAGTTTCAACTGATCACATTTTTGGAATGTTTAAATAATTTTCATATTGTAAGGTTTGAAATAAATTATTTAATTTTTGAGTTTTTAATCCAGTTGTGGCTGTAGTAAGTTAATATCCCCCAGAAGTTTTGAAAATTATTAAAAGTTCGCAATTGAACTATCTTGGTCTCTATCTTTTGTGGTTGAATTTTTTAAAAACTATCTTAGAGCCTAAGTAATTAATAAAATCTCTCCTTTATATTTTTTTCGGGAGGTATTTGTAACCACCAAGAAGGATTTTTTTTTTTATTTCTTCAAGAATAATTTCTATGGTATCTATATCAGCTAGTATGATATCATCCATTTAATGGCAAATTGTAGATTGAGAAAACTTTAAAATTTGTTTGCAAAGGCTATTGTTGAAAATACTGACAAAAGGTTTGGTTTCTTAATTTCCCTTGTGAGAGAACTTTCTGTAGATACCTTTTAAAGGGCTGGGAAATATTATATGTAGGCACTGTGATGGCAAATTTTTTACTATCTTGTTCTTGTAGAGGTATAGTAGAAAAAAGTAGTCTTTTAAATAAATCACTATAATTAGACCATCTTTTATGTAATAGAGAAGGCAAGGGATTTCAAAAGTGTAAAGAGCTCATTGACTGAATTACTTTATTTATGAATCTCAAATATGTTGCAGTTCTCCATTTCAAAGATTACTTTTTAATGACAAATATAGAGTAGTCTAAGGACTGATCATTCTTTAATATGTTGAGCACTAACTGTTCTAAGGCTTGCTGGTTTTCTGATGGAAAGATTTTTGTTCTACCTGTACAAGTTTATCTGTTAACAATTTTAAAGATAGGGCTTTGGTACCTTCAAAATATTGCCAGGTGTTCTGTCATGCTTTTGTATATCTCAAACAGTTCATGATCACTGAGAAACCAATATGGGTTAAACAGTAGCCTCTAGCAATAGAAGAGCTGCAGGCTTTAGAACAGCTGGTACAAGAGCAACTAGATGCTCACCATATTGAAGAATTTACCAGTCCTTGGAGTTCTTCTGTGGGTATTGTTTAAAAGAATCTGGAAAATGGAGAATGGTGACAGATCTTAGAGCTATCAGCAAGGTTATTCAACCTATAGGCCCTCTACAATCTGGAATTTCATTGTAACTGAAAACCAGCTTCCAATATTACTATAACCAAGTATTTTCAGACTTCTGGAATAATTCTGTTACTTACTAGCTGCCTGTGAATTTAACATCTGCTTCACAAAACGTGAATGCACACCATATGAAATTTTGCTTCCTTAAACCTCCTTGAATCTTACATTTTGACAGGATTCTAATAAGATCTTCCATAGATTTTGGGATGCCTGTCATTTGGTTGTTTCTTTATGGTGACTGGATAAGTTGGTTTTCAGATAACCTTTGGATGTTTTTCTTCAATTTCATAATGTTATGGTGTGGTAGGTTCTGCTCTAAATTCCTGTGTCTGTGTCATAATAGTTTTATTAGTAAGCTTTACCAGGAATTGTATCTTGTCAGCCCAATTTTTAATAAATCTATTAGAAATTATTTATAAGACATATCTTATTATTTATATTTTTATTTCCATTAGTAACTATTTCTAAGGCTTTTTCTTATCATTCACATTTTTATTATTTTCTTTACCAAGGACTTCTAAGGCTTGAATTTTATCAGAGAAATTTTTATTACTTTCATTAGTAAGTATTGGTAAGACTTGCATATTGTTGGTAGTACTGTTGCAATTGTATTGCATATTGTTGGATCTTATTAATAGTAAGTTTTTTGAGGTTTGTTACTTATCAGTCAATTTCTCATATTTGTTACAGATATCAAACATTTTTAAGAATAAATAAAATCTCACAGGAGACATTAAAATTACAACAGGTAGCATCCAGTGTTCAAATGTCAATCCAACAGAGGAATGGTTATCTGATATGAAGGAGGTTAATCCTGCCCAGACAAAGTTTTAAGGGCTATTGACTCTGGAAATTGTTGCTGATTGTTGCTAAAACAGCTTTGTGTCTCCACAATACCTGCACTGTAGTGTGTAATCTCATATGAAGTGTATATAATCACATGATTGCATCTCATTCTTACGGAAACATATATCTGTGGGTTGTCAGGAAGATGACTTTTCATTTGATTATAAATTTTAATATGTAGAATAAATACTGGGCCATGATTTATTAGTGCATCTATTTGTCCCTCAAAGACAATGTACAAACAAATGCCTGCCTTGTTCTTTTGATTATTGGGTGACTTTCCCCCATCTGTGAAATCCCTTATGAGAAAATTTAGTCACACATTCAAAAACTTTGGTTCCCATAGTCAAATTTCCACTCCATTCCCAGCTCTCTACAATTATCTTTTATTTGGCAGGACATTTAGTCATGTATGCTATGGCATATCTGAACTTGCTTGATTCATAGTCCTTCCTGATAAGAATACTGGGTGTCACAATTATTCCCAGAGCCAACTTGGAAAAGTTGACTCCAGCCTCTAACCCTAAAAAGGCTATTAGTTCTCTATATACCGTCACATCAGTTTATAGATACAGTATTTTAGCCTAGGAATGTAGTATCATGCACAAACCCCCCTTTACCGATTATAGAATTTAAAGCCTGCTAAATTGGCTTTTTTTTTTTTGCCTCTGAGAGCTACCCTGGTGTCTTTCTAGCCATGCCTCTCTGGGGGCCATAAAGGAAACTGAGAGTGCTATTTTGGGCAGCTCTTATCTATTTTATGACCTTGAGAAATTCAGGTCTTGTAACATTGTATTTACCAGAGAATTGCTAAGTGTGTGTGTGTGTGTGTGTGTGTGTGTGTGTATGTGTTTAAATTGGAAACTTTACAGCACATGGAAGATTAAAGAAATATGGAATGAGAGAGTTTATTCATTTACCCTCAGAGAGCCAGAGGAAAAAAGTCCTTTTCATTTCTTGTTGCTTCTAATATAAACGTTGAAAAGACATTGAGGATGGCCTTCAAAGAGCCCTTGTTATCAAGCTGATAATAATTATGACTGTCCTTAAATTGATTCCAGCTAAGTTGTTAATTCTTTCATTTATCTTCCTATTTGCATCTTTTTCATAGTAGCAGTAAACAGGATTCAAATTCCCTGCATTGTAATATGTCCATTCTTTCTTTCTATTTTGTGTTTTTCGAGACAAGGTTTCTCTGTAGTTTTAGAGACTGTCCTGGAACTAGCTCTTGTAGACCAGGCTGGCCTCAAACTCACAGAAGTCTTCCTACCTCTGCCTCCCAAGTGCTGGGATTAAAGGTGTGCACCACCACCACCCAGATGTAAATCCACTTTCCAAGATTTTAATATTGTTGTTTTCTTTTTTATTTACTCATATTTTGTTTGTTAGTTTGTTTAATAGCCTGGTTTGTCATTTAAAAATTCCTGTGTTTTACCAACTCTTGCCATTGCTAAAGGACTTGATTGTGCAAAGGTAATTAGATCTAGTGATGAGATGCTACCAGCAGGAGGAGCAGGCCTGGTTCCAAGGCAGGAGTGGCACTGTTACTGGGAGACGCAGACAACAGCAAAGGTACAGCATGATATGAACAAATACCTTCCAATCCTAATGGCAGTGACCGATGGATGAAGCTGGGGAGGGGTTTGGCCAAGAAAGACAGTCTAGCTTTTGCCCCAGTGCTTGTGCCTTCAAGGAGTATTGGCCTGAGAGGGGTGGTGGTCTGCTGCTCTACATGCCGGTCTTCAGGCAACTGCAGCTGCTTGGTATATAATTTTGCGGGCTTTCTCTAGCAGCAGTGGAGTGGGTTACCTTGGCATCTTGCAACAGTGACACCTTCCCTAAAGGTCTATGTCCCTAGCAGGTCTCAAGGCACCTGAGCTGGCCTTGGATGGCAACCCAGAGAGGGATTCAGTGGACAGCGGATAAAATGTGAGGAGCTGGGCAGGGGGGATGTGCCTATTAAGGCAGTGTGGTGGGGAGACTAGGGTGACTGCTGCAACTACAGTCACTACAGTGTGTCAAGTCACATTGCTTGCCATGGTGCTCTTAATAACACCTTATGTGGGCAGTAGATACAGTGTTTCTTTTTACTGTTTATAATAAAACTCAGGGACAAATACTTAAAATTAAAAACCTGAGATAATCACAAGCAACTAGAACACATGTTGTCACCATCTTCTTTCCTTTTTCTAAAAGGTGGCCCAACCCCTATGCCCTATTTCATCCTCTTCTGAGAGCATTCTTTCTCTTCTAGAGTACATCAGGGATGAACTATTCTAGCCAGCTGAATACAAACCCTACATCTCCAACCAACACTGTATTCCATTGGACATTAAACCACACCATAGGCAAAATTTCCATAACAAGGAAAGGTTTTAAGTCTATCATAGTAAAATTATTTACAATAGTGATGCTGTTTCTGCCAAGCACATCACAGTGTCCAGCTTGGTTGTATTTGACAGTCTTACTACTAAGTATTTTTTAGTTCAATGTTCTGTATGAACTCTGCAATTTGAATGTCTTCAGCAGTTTGTAGTCCAGAGCTGACCACAGAGTGGTGTTCTTTAGTTTAGTGACAATCCTGGCTAGGTAGAACACAGAAGTCAGTCCAAAAGTGTCTACTGTTTGCATAGAAAATCGGGTGGCTGTACAGTGGGAGGGAACAGCTTTGATAGCAGGATGATGGCGTGAGAGCCTGCACTAACCTGGGAACTCTGGGCTTGGATTTTAGGCTCTGGGCTGGATTGTTAACTGGAAGTGGGTGAGATCAAATTTGACCAATTTATTCTTTTTCTTGGTACATTTTCTCTTGATTGTCTGTCTTTTTTTTCTTCAAATATTTCATTTGACAAGTGGTCTCTGAATTTCTTAGTTTAGTGCTTTTATATGTTGAATAGATAAAACAAAACTCTGCCCCAACCCAAATTCTAGAGGGTTCCTTTATTTGACAAGTTATCGCTTTCCTGGAGCCAAGTGTTACTTGGCAATAAAGAAAGTATTATCTTTCAATTAATAGAAATGTTTTGAAATTTTGAAAGAAATATACCTTTCTTCTTTTTGCAATAAAAGTCAACTAGCAAATGTTGGTGAAATCAGTTTTGCAATAGAAAGAACTCCCAGTTGCCAATTCACCAATAAATATGATATCCATAATTAGGGTATTATCTTGGTCAGTATTGGTCATAGTTGCATGCATGGTGAAGAGCATGCCAGCAGTAGCAAAAGCAGTTCTTTGTTCTTGTCCCCACTGGAAGTTGGTTGCTTTTCTAGTAACCATGTTTCTGTAATGTAGTCTTTTGAGATGCCTAACAGTTGGAAAAGGGGCTCCTATGACTTCCATGTCTTCTTTGGGGACCTATTGCTTCTACTGGAATCCCTCATTTCACCTTGATAGAAGCGAAGGAGCTTAGTCTCACTGCAATTTGATTCTCCTTGACTCTACCCCATGATACCCATGGGAGGACTGTCTAAATCTAAAGAGAAATAATGAAGGAAAAGTGATTTGGCAGGTAGAGGTGAGGTGGAGGGATAGAATGGGGATGAGGGGAGGGACGAGAAACTTTGGTTGGGATATAAGTGGAAAATAAAAAATATAAATTTAAATAAGAGTGGACACGAGCAGGACACACACACACAAATAGAATAGAGTGTGCATACGTATATAAATAGCACAGAGGTCTAATTTGGCATTGTCTCCCTCATTATATAAAGAATTCATTTAAATTCCTTCATATGTGTTTATATATTAAGCTTCTACAGAAGTAGGTCTTGACGTGGCCTTTCAAAATGCCTTTAAGTGTTAGTTGTCCTCCTGTATTTGTTCCTTTTTACTTTTTCCTATCTCCCCTCATTTAACCCTCTATTACTTTCTTTAGAACACTATGCTCTGTATCCTCCTCCTTGGAGGATTCCCTTCTCCCCTGTTTACTTAGTAGAAAACTAACCTCTATGATTATTCACATTGAATCACACATGTTTATATTAAAATTACCATCCACACATAAAAGGAAACTTACAATTTTTGCCACATGGGGTCTTTTAAAGATGATTATTTCTAGATCTACTTACCTACATATTTCACAATTTCACATGTCTTAGCAGCTGAATAACATTCCATTCTCTGAAGTGCCACATATCTCTTATCCATTCATCAGTTGATGGATAGCTAGGCACTTTTCAATTTTTCACTATTATGGCTAGAGCAGGAATGAACATAAAAACACAAGTATCTTTGTAATAAAATATGGGATTCTTTGAGTATATGCACTTCTGTGTTATAGCTGGAATTTTAAACTTTTTGAGGATCGTCCAAAATAATATCCATAGTGACTTTACCAGTGTGTGCTTCCACCAGCAATGATTATGTGTTCCCAATTCCCAATATCCTCGACAATATATGATGGTGTTTGTTTTATTGATCTTGGCTATTCTGACTAGTATATGATAAAATCTCAAAATAATTTTTCTTTGTATTTCTTCATTGTTTAGATTTGTTCATGAGCATAAGCATTCAATCACTGAACTACATTTAAAGTCCCTGTGGCCTTGGCCATCTTATTGCTTCAGAGCTATTAAATGACATAGAGTCTTTAACTAAACAGATGAAATATACATCCTGTTATTAGTATATGTTTACATATATATTTCAGGTAAATAGTATTTACACAATTTATACATATCTATATTAGGTCATTATGTCATTTTTGAAATTTTATTTAAAATTATCAAGTTCAATCGAATGTGTTTGCCATTTTCTAATTTGTTCTTTCTCTAGTGATAGTGAGCATCTGAGTTTCTATACTTTCAATACATTTTCATTTTTTCTCAGTCTAACTATATATTCCGAGGTACATTATGCTGCCAGCAATGCCCTAGAGGTCTTTCATTTTCTTGTCTCCTTATGCCTATGACCTCTTTATCTATTGAATTAAAACCAAAACTCTGTCACTAACCATACCTTTAGATATATCAAAAGTTTTCATTTCTTCTACTGATAATATACTTTCAGGGGAATAGAAAAAAAATTAAAAATCACTTTTAATCATTAATGTTTATGTACTCATTATTTTTATATTTATTAAGGAAGTCTTTATTCTTAAACAAATAATATTGACATAATAAAAGCTTAAAACAAATAAAATTTAGGGATGAGCTGTGCTGCTCTACCTTGTCTGGCATTGTTGTCTTGGGACTGTATGTAGGTGAAGCATCAAGACATCATTTTTGAAATGTACCTGTAGTTATGTTCAACTATTTTTGTCTCCCTGTCTTGCTGTGCTATCGATGACATTTTACCAAATCAATGAAATATTTTTCAAGACATCCCAGTAGTGTGAGTTTCTGAGAAAAGGGAGAAACCAGTGGCTTATCAGAATTACATCTTTGAACCATGGCAGGCCATCATATAAGTTCAGGGGAACAGGGACATTTGAGTCCCAATGGTTGCAGAAAAAACTCTGAGAAATGTAGAGATTATAAATAAAGAAAATGTTGGAGGTTACTTGCTATCTCTTCACAATGTGCACTAAGCAAAAAAAACCAAACCAAAACAAAACAAAAAAAAAAAAAAACTATATACCTTCCAAAAAGAATGTAAGCCTATTGTAACAAGTGGAATGACACCTGAAGCATTTACAAAAGCTTTGTAAATGTGCCACTTTTAAAGTGTTAATTGAGTACTCAAAACAATGATATATGATTATTCACTCTAAGTATTAAAATATGGCCATACTACGTGTTTCTTATGCATATTTACTTATTCTTTAAGAATTTTTTATGTGCATATAACGTGTTTTGCTTAAATCTCTATCCCAGTATCTCCTTTCCCACTCCTTCTAGATCCTTACCACAATTTCTTCTTAATTTCAGTTTTTATGTTTTTGGGTTTTCAGTAAAACTAGTTGGTGCTGATATATATGGATGTAGGCCCATTCATTGGAACATCAAAAACACATTGCTAAAGGGTCATGGGTAAACACTTCCTGTCATTTCTAGGAGACCATGTCACATTACCTTTCTAGCCTTCTGGCTTTTTCAACCTTTCCAGCTACTCTTCCTTGGTGTTTCTTGGTGTGTACTTGCCGGAGTTTGTTGTATATCTATCAGTTAGGATTGAACATGTCACATTCACATGTTCTCTGTATTTAAACTGTCTGTGATTTTTTTGTAATGGGCTGCTGCAAAGAACAACAATCTTTATTGAGAGATGAAAACTGCACTTATCTGTGGGCATTAGGACAGGTATTGTGCTCCTTTATTGAAGTGACAATAGTAAATTTTCTTGCAAGCTCTATTATTTCACTAGTGTTGAGTGTTTTGCTAGGTAACAGGCATGTTTTCTCTTCTGTTGAATAGGATTTAAATCCAGTTAGAAAGCTGTGGGTGATCAAAATGACATGTATGTCACTATTATTCTTTTAGAGTTCTCATGACATACTTGACATCAATGTAGTTCTAGGTGTTAGTGGTAGGTAGGACTGCAAGATAGTGACTTCCCTACGTTGAAGAGTTGTATAGCACCATCCCAGAATATTATTTAAACTATTCCTCAGAAAGGAGGCTTGCAGTCAGACCCAGAACAGGTCTTCCAAGTCCGAAGTTCATGGTATCAAGTATTTGTCCTTACCAGTTTAACATTATTATTTCTTGTTGAGGACAATGAAAATAGGATGTTGAAAGAAAGTTCCTTGGCTGGGCAGTAGTGGCACAGGCCTTTATTCCCAGCACTCGGGAGGCAGAAGCAGGCGGATCTTTGTGAGTTCGAGACCAGCCTGCTCTACAAGAACTAATTCCAAGACAGGCTCCAAAGCTACAGAGAAACCCCTGTCTCGAAAAACCAAAAAAGAAAGAAAGAAAGAAAGAAAGAAAGAAAGAAAGAAAGAAAGAAAGAAAGAAATTTCTTCTCTTACTTCCTTAATCTGGCTTAGGCAGGAGTCTGAGTATGCAGCAAAATATAGTATTTTTTTATTCAGCCAAAATCATATTGAAGCCAAAATCCTTTTACATAAGCCAAGTATCAAAATAAAATTTGAATTTCATATAAAATTGTTGGCAATATGCTTTTTGTAAATGGGAAGATACTTAAAATTGCATTAATTTATTTCCATCTTATATTCAAATATAATCATAATAAAATAAGATAGTAGTAGGTGTTGAACTTGAGAAAAATTTGATAGTTGCACAGATTTGTAAATTGTAGACCTACATGCATTTTAATGTATTATTTACAAATTAAAATTCAGGCATTATCTACTTTCTTTTAACTCTATTCTTTGTCATTTTAATTTACTTTTGTTTTATTTAAAATTTTGGTCATATCGCAGATTTACTTCTCAATTCATATTTTTTGTTAGTTTTCTTGCTTATGTCTAGAAAAATTTATAATATTTCTTATGATTTCCTTGAGGAAACATTTAAACCCCCCACATATATGTATAATATATATATATATATGTATATATATATATATATATATAATTTTGGCTTTATATATCTGTTTTCCTGTTGTCATTTGAATCTTTTCTATCCTGTATATGTAATTTTCTATCAAAATAAGTGGACATAGTTTTCATACGAAGCCATTTTTCCTTGGGTTATTGTAATAAAATGAAATCGAATAATTAATGATAAAATGCATAATGATATAAAGAAAACTTGATTTCTTAGCGATGAAGATATAATGGTTTCCTTCAGCAGTATTAAAGTTTTGACAAGCTTCATCATGAAAAAGATGTGAGGGCCATATATACAGAAAAATAATTACCTTTTTATCTTCACATTTAATGGGTCTGTTCATATGTACAAATAGTAAACATATAAGAGTAATTTGCAAAAGAATGATACTGAATACTGGAAACATTCACAGAGGAACAAATGTGCCATTATGCTGTAGAGCTCCATGTACAAAGCAAATATTGCTCTGGATAGAAAGTCAAAAATTGGCTAAAAAAACAATCAATGGGATGAGGTGGACTTGGTTTCTATCTCTAGAGCCTACAAGCCTACAAAGACATAAGGTGCCAGAGCATCCTCTCCACACAAAAAGCCATCCCCCACCACATTTGTACCACTGGAGCCTTAGCTGTGGCTGACCTTGGAGAGGTGAGTGTCTGGGTTCCTGGGTGGAAGACCCTGCTCTTTGGGCCCTGGCCACTTCAGGCAATACCACATCCCAATCCTACCCACTAAAGTCCCAGAGTTCCTTGAGCAGCCTACCTACACCCACAAACATCACCCACCACACAATAATCAAAACACTAAACATACAGAATTAAAAAAAATAATATTAAGGACAGCAAAAGTAAAGGGCCAAATAACTTATAATGGCAGACCTATCAGAATTATATCTGAATTCTCAATGAAAACTCTGAAAGTCATAAGGTCCTGGACAGACATTCTGTAGACATTAAAAGACCAGAAATGCCAGCAAAACTACCACTAATTGAAGCAAAACTTTCAATCACCATACAAAGAGAATACAAGATATTCCATAAAAAAAGTCATTTAAATAATACCTGATCACATATTCAGCCACATATAAAGTACTAGAAAGAAAACTCTAACCCAAGTAAGTTAATTATACTTAAAGAAACATAAGCAATAGATAATCTCACACAAATACAACCCAAAGAAGGGAAACACACACAATACTCCCACCACCAACAAAACCAAAACCAACAGGAACTAACAACTACTGGTCATTAATATCTCTTAATCTCAATAGTCTCAATTTGCTTTTTAAAAAGACACAAGCTAACAAAATGTATAGAATATCAGGATTTATTCTGCTGTTGCATACAAGAAACTCACCTTAACTTCAAAAACAGACATTACCTCAGAGTATAGGATTGGGAAAAGATATTTTTTTTCAATTAAATGGACCTGAGAAGCAAGTGAGTGTAGCTATGCTGATATAACGAAATAGACTTCAAACTAAAATCAATCAAAAGAGAAAGAGAAGAACATTTCATGTTCATCACAGGAAAATCTATCAGGTGAAGTTTCAGTTCTAAAATCCTATACCCCAAATAGAAGAGCACCCACATCTGTAAAAGAAAAATTACTAAAGCTTAAATCACACATCAAACATAACAACAAATAGTGGGAGACTCCAATACCCCACTCCTACCACTAGAAAGGACTGCTAGACAGAAACTTAACTAAGAAATAAAGGAGCTAACTAGAATCTTAACAGCACCTAGAAGCTCTAAAGAAGTGAAATCACCCAGGAGGAGTAGATATAGTAGAAATAATGTAATTGAGGTCTGAAATCATTAAAACAGAAACAAAGAAAATAATAGAATGAATCAATCAGACAAAGAGTTGGTTCTTTGAGAAGATTTACAAGACAGAAAAACTTTATCCAAACCAACCAAAAAGCAGAGAAATAATATTCAAATTAACAAAATCAGAAATAAAATAGGGGACCAAAAATGGTCAATAAGGAAATCCAGAGAATCGGGTGATATTTAGAAAACCTTTATTACACAAAATTGGAAAATTTTTAAAAAATGAACAATTTTTTGGATAGGTACGACATACCAAAATTAAATCAGACCAGATAAACAATTTAAATAGATCTATAAACCCTAGGAAAAGAGAAGCAGTCATCAAGTCTTCCAACCTCCAAAAAAACCCAAGGCATGACAGTTTCAGTGCAGAATTCTACCAGCATTACAAAGAAGAGCTAATACAAGAACTCCTCAAATTTTTCCACATAATAGAAACAGAAGGAACATTGGCAACTCTTTTTACAAGAATCTGCTTACCCTGACATGCAAGCTATGCAAAGTTACAAGTAAAAAAGAAAATTACAGACCAATCTCACCATAAAATTATGCAAAAAAAAATACTCAATAAAATACTGGCAAACTGAATCCAAGAATATATCAGAAAAAAATCTCTGTCATGATCAAGTAGGCTTTATTCCAGAGGTGCAGGAATCATTCAACATATGAAAATCTATCACTATAGTTCACCTTGTAAAGAAACTGAAAGAAAAAAAAACATACATGATCATCTCATTAAATGCCGAAAAAGCCTCTTTGTGATAATTGCCTTGTAGTATTCAAGGATACAAGGAACATACCTAAATATAACAAAGGCAAAATACATAAAGCCAACAGCCAACCTCAAATTAAAATAAGAGAAACTCAAAGTGGTTCCACTAAAATCTGGGACAAGGCAATGCTTCCCACTCTCTCCATATAATACTCAATGATCTAAGTAGAGCAATAAGAAAATAAAAAGAAGATCAAAGGTAGAGAAACTAGAAAGGGAGAAGTCAAACTTTTGCTATTTGCAAATGATATGATAGTATACATAAATGACCCAAAAAATTCTGCCAGGGGCCTTCTACAGCTGATACATAAATTCAGACATTTTGCAGGATACATGTTTAACTCAAAAAAATTAGTATCCCTTTTCTATACAGGTGAAAATGAGCTGATAAATGAATCAAAGAAATAACACCTTTCACAATAGCCACAAACAATATAAAATATCTTGGGGTAACTCTAGCCAAACAAGTGAAGGACCTGCATGACAAGAACTTTAAGTCTTTGAAGAATGATATTAAAGAAGATATCATGTTGTGGGTCAATGGTCTTGTACCTGTGACTTGTATTGTTTTAATAAAAAGCTGATCAGCCAGTAGTCAGGCAGGAAGTATAGGTGGGGTGACCAGGCAGGTAGCAGAGGTGGGGAAATGAAAACAGGAACATTTTGGGAAGAGTAAATTTTCAGTCTACAGTCATCACCCAGACACAGAGGAAGCAAATAAAAATGTCTCACTGAGAAAAGGTACCAAGCCACATGGCTGACACAGACAAGCATTATGAATTAATTAAGAATGTAAGAGTTAATATGAAGTCAGACCTAATAGGCCAACTAGTTTATGGTTAATGTAGACCTATGTATTTTTCTTTGGGATGGAACAGCTGCAGAACTGGGCAGGACAGAAATCTCAGGCAACAATATCAGAAAATGGAAAGACCGCCTATGCTATTGGATAGATAAGATCAACACCGTAAAAGTGGCAATTTACCAAAAACAATAAGCAGATTCAATGAAATACCCATAAAAATCCTAGGAAAATACTTTACAGAACTTAATATGAAAACATGTGAAAATTCTTTACAACTTCATATGAAAACAAAAAAAATAAAACAAAAAACCGAGGATAAGTCTCTTGCCAATCATAACCCTCTGCTCCTCGACTGTGCCTTGGGAGCCCAGTCCTTTGTTCTGTAGTAGATGTGGGTCTCTGACTCTATCTCCATTTGTCGGGTGAAATTTCTATGGTAATGCTCAAGATACTCATCAATGTACCTATGTGACAAGGCCAGTTCAGGCACCCTCTCCTCTGCTTCCTAAGTACCTAGGTGGGGATATCTCTATGGACACCAGGGATCCCCTCTAGAGACAAGTCTCTTGCAAATGACTCCCTTATTGTAAATATCTTATTCCCTTCTCCAATATACACCCTTCCTCCATCTCCACCCTCCCACTCTCCCAAGATCTCCCCAGATCTTCCTTTCTCCCTCCCCCCACCCTTTTGCGCAACCCCACCCCCACCCCTACCTCGACCCCCCTCCCCCATCCTGTGCTTCCAATTTTTGCTTGGCAATCTTGTTTGCTTCCACTTTCCAGGAGAATCTATATATGTTTTTCTTGGGTTCA
>JAQHUG010000625.1:155305-171598 GCA_028555095.1 Dicrostonyx torquatus
CTGTGCCATTATCATTGGCTTCTCAGTCAGTTCCCATTGGCAGCCACATTCAGAGAGTCTGGTTTTGTCATATGCTCATTCAGTCCTGGTCCACCTGGATTTGATGAGCTCCCAATAGATCAAGCACACTGTCTCAGTTGGTGGGCCAGTCCCTCATGGTCCTGACTTCTTTGCTCATCTTCTCCCTCCTTCTCGTCTTCCACTGCACCTTGGTAACTCAGTCCCTTGCTCTGATGTGAGTGTGCGTTTCTGGCTCTATCTCCATCCATCATGCGAAATTTCTATGGTGACAATCAAGATATTCAAAAATGTAACTATGGGGCAAGGTCAGTTCAGGCACCCCCTCCTCTGCTGCCTAAGTACCTAGCTGGGTACATCCCTGTGAATACCTGTGATCCCCTCTAGAGAGAAGTCTCTTGCCAATCTTAAAATGACACACACACACACACACACACACACACACATATATATGTGCATATATATTAGGCTACTCTACATTTAGCCTTTGCCTCAATCAGTTCATCAATCCTGTTTGTTTCTGAGGTGACTTTCTCTTAATTGTACTGCAGAGATCTTGGATATTGTTTTCATAATCAATTGCAGTCTTTTTCTTCTTGAATATAATCATTGTTCACCTCATCTAATCTTTATTCCCTTTTATGATACAGTAGAAATAAGGCTCCTATCTTGGGATTCCTATTTTGCTAAAAAAAAGAAAAATTAAGAATAGACTCAAATTGGAATTCAAAACAAATGGGCAGCACTTCCCCATGTGCTGGAATTCTACAAAAAACATAAAAATCCCTACTGTCCTCCTCTTGTTGAGCCCCACATAGCAAGTTACAGCCATGGCTATATTGTTGTGAACTGACATATCCTGAATCCTGTTTGCATAAATCACTAATATTTATTGATTTCAATGATACTTTGCCTTTAAATATGATTAAATTATTTTAACCATGGAATTTATTTATTGCTTGAGCTAAATTACTTTGAAGAATTAAAATGTAAAACAAAATTATAGAGATGGAATATTTTTAATGTGTTTATTTTTCTTTCTTAAAATTAAATGTAAAACCCTTAAGTTAGGATCAAGATTTAGGAGTTTTCATAAAAAATTATAAATGAAAGGTGCTTTTTCTTCTCAAAATTATGTATCCAGAGGAAAGAAACTTCCTACTACATGCATTATCTCAAAGGAAAAGATGATTGTGTACATAAGAGCAGCCCTTCATCCTTCCATGGCTGATTTTCCCCTGAGAATGAACTTTAAGAGTGAGAGCTATGAGGCTGCAGAAGCATGGGCCATGGACATGTATGTTCTGAATGTATGTAATAAGAGTTTTTATTTAAGTTTCTTTTTGAGAAAGAACTGTTATAACCTGCTGGCCTGCCTGTCACCTGCATATCCTGTCCCTTTCAGAGATAAGTCCCTCCCACTTCCAATCTCCCCCTTTCTACCTAGGTAAGCAGATCTCTCACCTCCATTTTTATCTCTCCCTCTCTCTGTCTGTCCTTTTAATGAAGAGGCAGTCTCTGCTCCTCTCTCTCCTCTCTCTTTCCTTTATTTCTTTGTCCTTCCTCCTCTCCCTTTTTCCCCCTTTTCTTAACCACTCACTTTTACAGCATTCCCAATATCCACCAAATAAAGTCTATACCCAAGCTCTTTCTTCATGGTGTGTGTATCTATCTTTCTCTCGCTCACTGTGGCCTCAGGTCACCCATTGCTTCACTTCCTGGGACGGCCTGAAGTCACCTGACTCACGCAGGATAATAATAAATTTTACAGATTTTCCGATAGTCTCTAAGATGAAAAAGCAGAAAAGTATCCATCAGTTGTGTAAAATCTAGAATGTGTTCTATTAATAGACATTTTCATTGTATGGTGTTTATAAGCACAGACAAAATCACTCAGTATTCTGCTGGAACTGTTAAAGAAGAATATAGAGAAGAGTTAATTTTTATGTTATGAAAAAAATGATGATGAGTTATTCAGGAAATCTAAATGAGATATAAGCAGGAAGATGGCAAGATAGACATATGAACAATGGCTAGGATTAAAAATGCCATAGTATGTACTTGGGAAATTAATGGGAGCTTGTGATTGCTGAAGTATCCGTTGTCAGGCAGTAAATAAACAGCTTTATAGAGGATCAAGAAGGTCTTTGTCTGACAGTTTAAATACCTAAAAAATTTACTGATACGAATTACTTTGGGTTTTCAAGAAGCTCCCACTTCACCTGTAGATCTTAACTTGCATCATAACCTGAAAATGTCAGCAGATTTCTTTTCTAGAAAATTAGGAAAAATTGCTCTTAAAACTTCAAAACATTTCTGGATATATGATTAAAGGAATTTGGAGGATGTGTTTTTCAACAAAACTGTCTCAGTAAATAATGTAACAGCAGCCACAGTTTCAGTAGGTCGAAGACATTTCTCTATGTCATTCCGTTTTCTAGACAAGGAATGACAGGAATTTCATTTCAATGTATGCTCTTTATCTCTCTCCTCTCTCTGTCACTGTGTATCTGTGTGTATGTGTGTGTGCGAGAGTCAGAGACTGATTTTATATATATATATATATATATATATATATACATGTATATGTATAACTGCATGTAGATAATAGATGAAAAATGATAATTAAAAATAGAAGAATGAAAATTCTAAAAAGGATAAACAGATTTAAATATATTTATAAAGTTAACCTGCTGACTCCTTGATTTTGAACATCAAGTCTATAGAAGCCTAAGGAAAAAATATATCTGTTTTTAAGCTCTTCAGATTTTGATATTGATAATCACAAACTAATAAGAGGCTGTCAGGAGGTGAGAGAAATATAAAAA
Organism: Dicrostonyx torquatus; assembly: GCA_028555095.1. Taxonomy (NCBI): domain Eukaryota; kingdom Metazoa; phylum Chordata; class Mammalia; order Rodentia; family Cricetidae; genus Dicrostonyx; species Dicrostonyx torquatus. The sequence goes on from JAQHUG010000625.1 coordinate 158,152, forward strand.
TATGAAGGTATATTATCTATAAAAATCATTATATAAAATTGAAAAATAGAAATAAATATAAAGTAAAGAAATGAAAGAAGTCATAATCTGGAAACAATAAGGAAAGCTGATATGTGACCTTACTTCCCCATCAAACAGAAAAAAGAATAAAGTAAACAATGATGTCCATTTCCAAAGTACGAAGAGATCAGGACTCCAATGAACTACAACTTGGTTGCATCAAATAGACTGTCACAGCATCTAATATGTGAAAGTGCTAAAGAATTGAGGAAACACATGATTTTATTTTAAAAAGTCATCTTCCTTCCTGAGTGTTTTGCTCTTCTTAATCTTAATGCACCACACTCAATGAGAAAACAACCAGAAGCATCAAGTTTTATACATTTTCCCTCATATATAGGACCCACTGAATTCTTGAGTGGATGTGTGTAGCGTTAGGGGGAAAACTATTAAGGATAGAAAGTGTGCTATAGGAGGCTACCTGTTTGTTCCCAGCTTCTCAGCCCTGAAATAATCACACAGAAACCATATTATTTGCAATACTGTATGGTCAATAGCTTAAGAGTATTTCTGGCTAACTCTTATATTTTAATTTAACCAATCTCTCTTAATCTATGTATTGCCACATTGCTGTGGCTTACCAGGTAAAGTTCCAATGGGGCTACATGACTTCTGACTCTGCCTTCCTTCTCCCAGTAATCAGTTTAGTTTTTCCCTGCACAGCTCTGCTCTGCCCTGCTTTGCTATAGGCTCAAAGCAGTTTATTTATTAACCAATGGTATGCACAGCATACAGAGAGGAATCCCACATCCAGAAGTGTATCACACCAAGGTGGGGAACAAGGGTAATGGGCATATGATTACAATCATAACATCATAAAAGCATACCTGAAATGGAGGCATGAACTTTATTATACAAAATTAGTTGGGGTGGGAAGTCCTTCTGTCTATGTATTGCTTTTATTGGTTAATGAATAAAGTAACTGACTTGGCCAATAGCATGGGAGGAGGAAGGCAGAGTTATATAGATGCCAAGGAGCTGCTGGTGACAGATGCTGGGAACTTTACCCAGTAAGCCACATCGATGTGGCAATATACAGATTAATAGAAATAGATTAAATTAATATAAGTGTTAGCTAGAACTAATGGGCCAAACAGTGATTTAATTAATACAATTTCTGTGTGGTTATTTCAGTTCTAAGCTAGCCAGGTGGCTCTGAAACAACACGCAGCCCTCCTCAAACAATTTGGCACTCACATGGCCAACAAAATCCATTAAAAAAACCTGAGAGATCTTGAAAATGAAATCTAGACACAAAAATCAGAGTTTAACACAGCTTCTTGCTGTTTACAAACAGCCTGCCGCAGCTTTTTTAAGAAATTTTTTTCCTGATTCAGTGGTAGCAGGAAAAAGCCATGCTGTTTTGAAATGCTGACTTTCTCAGTCCTGTTGCCAGTGTAACCTCTAGTTCTTTCAAGAGGCTGAGAATTTAAATGGTGTTTGTGAGCAATGTCCTACAACTTACTTAATGGAGATATAGACCTGCTGTGTGCCTAAACTGGGGTAATGTGCACAGCTTTCAGAGGTGGTGAACGAATTTCCATCATGTTGGACGATGCAGGACAAGTAGACAGTATTAAATATTCCTGAACAGAAAACCATTATAGATACACACGACATATTCAGACATTAAAAGACCTTTAAATGGGTCATAACATTGGATAAATGTATGTATGCTTAAATAAAGAATAAAATGAATATAGAGAGTTAGAAAATAAATAAAATGGTTTATAATAATATGAAGTCTTTAAAGAGACAGAGTACAGACTGTAGTAGATTAATCTGAGTAAAAAACATAATAAGCCACATAAAGATGGAAAATTCACAGAAAGTCTGGACCATGTACATTATTGCTTTTTCTTTGAATTTTTTGACTCTGAAGGAGCAAAGTAACCAACCTATATACTTCAAAGGTATTTTGTTTTCAAAATTTGAGTCTAAGGATATGTTGCTTTGGAAAAGAGGTTCTTCTTGTTTCCACAGAGGATGAAAACCTTCCAGACTAATATGTTTTGATGAACTGCAAAAACCGGAAAGGTTGCCATAAACACCCTCAAAAAATTATGTCACCCAACATAGCAAAGAGCAGGAAGCAGTTTGGACAGAACTATGCCCATATTCCCAAATATTGTTTAACAGTGTCTGTTTTTATTTTTAAAAAATGCTATAGTGTTATACATTGGTATGCATCTTGGATTGTTGATGCAAATAGGAGGCTCACACCATTAATCTCAGCACTCAGGAGGCAGCGGCAGGCAGATCTCTGTGAGTTTGAGGCCAGCCTGGTCTACAAGACAGGACAGTCTCTAAAACAACACAGAGAAACACTGTCTTGAAAGAACAAAAAAGGATCAATCTTGTGATATATATATATATATATATTTCTGCTCTTGATTGAGATATTGTGATTGTGTAGCTCATTTAAGAATGTAATGTTATGTAGGTTAATGGATGGTCAGTTATCATAGTCAAACTTGTGGTCACATTAAATGGGTTTTCTAGATATTGGAAGGAGGCTGCTTGCTGGTTCCTGGCCACTCAAACCCAAAATAATTACACAGAAAACTGCATTAATTAAATCACTGCTTGTCCCACTAGCTCTAGCTTCTTATTGGCTAACGATATATTAATTTAACCCATATATTAAAATGTATATCACCACATGGCTATGGCTTATCAACTAAAGTTCCCAGCATCTGTCTCAGGTGGCATATTCATGGCATCTCTCTGACTCTGGACCCTTCTTTCTCCTAGCACTCCATTTAGTTTTCTCCACAATCCTAATTCTTCCTTATCAGCAGGCCAAGGCAGTTTCTTTATTCACCAATGATATTCACAGCATACAAAGGGAAATCCCACATCACAGATATATAGAGATATATTTCAGTTAGGTATTCTTCAACTCTTTCAGACACCTTCAGAATATGGCATTTAAATATTTTAAGAACTTAGGACATTTTATGGCAATGAGATACAGCTGCACCTTCAAGAGGATGATGGGCATCGAAGAGGCTCCTCATGAACTTTGCTAACCATTTGGGCAAGAGACTGCTCCTGCCTGGACTGCTGATATGGACATGCAGGACCCACAGAGAAATAACTGCTGAACTTGCCTAAAAGGTAAGATGATTCTTTTGGGTTCCTGCTTCAGGAAAGAGTCTGCCAGACATTCTGCAGGACACAGAAGAAAATGACTTGCAAACTGTCAATAAAGGCAGAACTGTCTTTGAAATATCCTACTTAGTGCAAAAGTATGCTGAATACTATGGTCCTGTAGACTAAAGATGGGTGCCCCAAAGGTACAAAAGAACATTGGATGACTGTCCTGGTAGTGACATATTTCTGTCAATTCTAGAGTTTGGAGAAGTTGTTTACAACACACTTCTTGTTTACTTAGGTAATATTATACCCTTCTGGAGTCTTTGATGTAGTTGAAAAAAATTATAGTTATAGATTTTCTTAGTTATGATAAAGATAAAGTATATATAAATATTGTAACTGTAATACTTGCTTGATACCTGTTTAATTATGTGTAATTTTACTATGTTAAAGCCTTCCTTCTTGTTTAAACAGAAAAGGAGAAATGGTGGGGGAGGTTCTTCTGTCTATGTGTTGCTTTTATTGGTTAATGAATAAAGAAACTCTCTTGGCCTATAGCATAGGGGGAGAGAGGAAGAGGTAGAGAGAAGCCATGGAGCCAGTGGAGACAGACACTGGGAACTTTTCCCGGTAAGTCACAGTGACATGGCTATATTAACTTAATCTATATATTAATACAGATGAATAGAAATGGGTTAAATTAATATGAGTTAGAAAATAAGAAGCTAGAAATAATGGACCAAGCAGTGATTTAATTAATACAATTTCAGTATGATTATTTCAGGTATAATCTGGCCAGGCAGCCAGGAACCAAGAAGGGGCCTTCCTCCAACAATAACTATACACCAATAATAATAAAATAACTTTGCAGGAGCCCTGAAATAAATTTAAAATACATAATAAACTAGTGTATCAAGCAACAGAGTTAATGATACTCTCAATTCATATGAAAATTTTACTAAAACAACAAATACTGTACGATGTGAAACGAAACTAAAAAATAAAAATATAGAACTTATAACACGTATATTTTTTGAATCATATTCCAACGCACAAAGTAGTAATTGAGCCTACAGCTAGCAGAATTGGAAAAAAAATTCAAGTCTTGTATTTTAGTAGGAAACTTCACTTTGATTTATATTTGAAATCATCCTTAAAACTTTAAAAGTAAAATGTCACACCATCCAATTAAAATTAATCAAAGTGTCTGAACAGATATTTCTTCAAAGAAGTCACATAAATACCAAAAAATACAGAGAAATGGGTTTTTAAAATTTTAGTTAGAAAATGCCAATTAATTCCACCATGAGATACTATTTAATGTCAAGTGAGATGTCTGTAATATAGTCAGATAATAAGTGGTGTTATGAAGGATAGAAAAACTTGTAATATTGGTTGTTCGGACATAAATGTGTATAACAACTTTGAAAGATACTCTGGGAGTTTATAAGACATTAACACAGAGATTACCATGCGTAGTATGAATTCTAATTGGTTTTAATAATAAAAACTTGCAGTCAAATATTGGGGATGAAAGCTGAAAGAGCAGAGAAGCAGAGCATTCAGCCACTAGCTTTTACCTCTATGGAATCCTCAGACTGAATGAGATATCCTGCCTCTAGGAATTTATCAGAATGAACTCCTATCTCCTCCTGCCTTATATTGCTCTCACAGCCTAGACATATTCTTTCATGTCTTTACCTCCCTAGTGCTGGGATTAAAAGCATGTGACTCTCAAATATTATGAATAAAGGTGTGAGCCACTACTGCCTGGACTTCATGACTAGCTAGTGGCTAGTGCAATATTGTGAACTTCAGGCAAACTTTATTTGTTAGACAATAAAATATCACTACAAATGTGTGATTTAGTATGATTACTCATGTTCACTTATCCGAAGAAATGAACATAAATTTGTGTTTAAATATATACACATATTCATAGGGTCATTATTGTAGAAAGTAAACTACAAAATGTACTTAAATGTCCATAAACATATCACTGTGTAAACCAAGCATTCTGTATCCACCCAAGGCAATTTTCTTAAAGGAATAAAATAACTTTTATGGTAATGATGCAATATTTGCATTAGCTGTGAGGTTTGTCAAAGTCTGAGGGTCATAACTGAATGAGATTATTTACTTAGGATAAATCTTCAAATATTTTTCATAATATAGCTCAACAGATGTACTACATGCGGTTATGATTCTTAGTTGTCAGTTTGACAATATGAGGAATTAACTAGACCCCAAGCCACTGGGAATGCCCATGGGTAAATTTTTGATAGAGTTATTTGAGGTCAGAAGATGCACCCTAAATCTGAGTCTCACATTGTGGTGGCAGTCACATAAAAATATCTGACAAAAGAAACCTTTTCTTTTTGCCTACTTGTTCCCACTCTCTGTGTTAAGTTCATTAATTCTGCTGCTTCAGCATTCTTGTTTATTATGTATTAGAATCTAGTTTATTCAGAGTCTCACATAGGTTTAAAACCAGAAATTCTGTAGGAATCCTCCAGAAATCCACCAACCAGATTTGGTACTGCTGAATTATCTACTCTCTTTGATTGAACAAAATCTTGGCTTTGTGTTGAGAGGTAGCTATTGTTGGACTTCTCTGACCAAAGTATGTAATCCAAACAAATAAAATATATATATATATATATATGTTATATTTACACATTTATACATAATATATTATAATTGTATATTTTATATTCAATTTATTTATAATATACTATGTATTACAAATATTCATTCTATCAAGTTGATTCATGTAGAAAAGCTTGATGTAAGTCCTTAAATAAATTTTCCATAATAATCAAATTCATATTTCCATAATGTGTCAAACAGATTATGATAGTATTATTTAGCTTATTTATTATTTAAATAAAATTAGAATAGAAAATGAGACCTAAAGGCATATCATTTATATGAAATCTTTAACTGCTTCTGAAGTGAATTTATAATAATTAGATGATATTTGTGTCTTTCTCCTTTTAAATGTGGAAAGAGCAGACACATGTTTATCCTAAGCATTCACTTTTATTCTTTTCTGAGATATGGCAGTTGTTCTAGAGCTCTGCTTAGGCACATAGAATGTACGTGGCATCAAATCCATACCGAGGTCCCTCTTTCAAATCTACACATAATTTCTAATGTCACTAAAACCATTTGTTAGTCTCTATATTTTATATTCTCTTGGTTATTATGTCATACTCCCTCCCCTACCAGGTTATAATTCTTAGTAATATCAAATATTTCTGACTTTCACTAAAATGCATTCTTTTCAGTAACAACAACAGCATCAGTGTTAATTGATTATATATATAATAATAATACTATATACTAATATAGTATAATAATATATACTAAGAATATTTTAGATAGATTATCACTCTTTTTATGTTTACTATGTAGATTGATTGATGTATTCTGTGCCTGCTTAGAGTTAAAAATTCCATGAAGCATATTTCATTCAGAAATTAACTTTAATGGAACTAGTTCATTTGTGTAGCCAATCAAGACAGGACTTGGTTTTGGTGATGGTTTGAATATTATTGGCCCCTTAGACTAATCTGAGTAGATGGTTCCCTAGTAATGGGCTGTTAATGAATCCATGGCCTTGTTGGTAGAGTTGTGTCACTGAGCATGAACTTTGAGGTTTAAAAAGACTATGTCTAGTCAAATCTCTGTATTTCTCTGCCTATTGCTTTGGATCAGATATTATAGGCTTTCAGCTACTGCCTTTCCTGCCACTATGTTCCCCACCATGATGGTCAGAATCTCACTCTCAAATATAAGCAAGTTCCCAATTAATTACTTCCTTTATAAGTTTCCTCATCATTGTTTTTCTTCATAGCAATTGAATTATAACTAAAACAGCATGGGAGGTGATTCTTTTTACGTATTTTTAATTAATTCAAACAAATAGTCTGAAAATGACAGAACAAAGCAAAGTGAAAGACAGAAAAGTGTTTATTTGTTATCATTTGTTTAAAACATCATGCCAGCTACCCTTATTTTATTTAGTCTAATACCACAAATGAGTCAAAATTTATTTAGTTGTGGTTGATTATATGAATTCTAAGGCTCTCCATAATATTAAAAGTATATAATCCAAAAACATAATGAGACCAATAGGTATACTAACAAGTTATTAACTGCATGAATGAATATTTTACTTCCTTCCAAGTAATGTTTTTAAGCAAAGGTATAATTATTTTCAGAAAGTGATGTATCTATTTTACTATCACTTAAATTTCTTTCATCCTTATGCTTATTGAATAGAAGTCATATGATTAAACCATACCCAAAACGTATTTTATATACTTTATATTATATAATAGCAAAACTTTAAATATTTTGTAGACACAATGATAATATTTTTGTGTTATGCTTATTATTTTAATTTGATAATAAACATATCATCTATATATTTGGCATTAGGAATAAAATTGTACTATTCCAAGACTCCTTTTAAAAAAATTAGAAATTTCTCTTTTTTCCTCTCTATCTCTGTTCTTCACCTAACTCAACCTGATCCGAAATGTTCTTCCTCCTACTTCCCCCTTCTTCCCTCCTCTCTTCCCTCCCAAACTTTCTCATCCTCCCCTGCCATCCAATTTGCTAAGAAAAACTTATCTATTTCCCCTTCCCTGGGGAAACACTGTATGTTCACCTTAGTGCTCTCTTTGTTTCCTGTCTTCTCTGGAGTTGTGGACTGTAGCTTGTTTGTCCTTTGATTTATGTCTAATATCCACTTATGAGTGAGTATATTACGTGTTTGTCTTCCTGGGTCCTGGTTACTTCACTAAAGATGGTTTTTTTCTAGTTCCATATATTTTCTGCAAATTTCAAAACCTCTGAATGTGGATGACAGTTATATGGCTTGAGTCCTTTGTGGGGTCACTAACAGTGCAACAAGTATTTATCCCTAGTGCATGAACTGGCTCTTTGGAGCCCATCCCCTATGGAAGATACCCATGTACAGGGAGGAAGGCCTTAGTCCTGCCACACGTGAAGTAACAGACTTTGTTGACTCCCAAATGTAGGTCTCAACCTGTCTGAGGAGTGGATGGGGTAGTGGGGTGCAGAGAACCTGGAGGTAGCTGGAAAATGGAAGGGTGAGGGAACTAGAAAAGGTATGTAAAATAAGATTGTTTTAAAAAAAATCAAAAAAATTAGAAATAATAACAGTGTTTTCTATGTATCTAGGGAATAATAAAAGATAGAAAAGCAAAACATTTGACCAGTATTTTCTTTTGATAAGTCAATTCAACCTTTAGTTTATGATAATTGTTACAATTATAAATTTTGTTACAAAAATAATCCACTCATTATTCTTATAAACATTGCACTTTTTAATGTCAAATAAAAATATTTAAGAAAAGGTGAGTATCTTTTTAAAAGATTATTTAGTCCACCTTAGTCAGGAGATTATTTTGAATACATTCTTCAGTCACATGCAATTGGAATGCATTTCAATCCGAAAACCCTGATTATTAATACAGGAGTTATAATTCTTCCATACTTAGCCCAGAAAAACAGCACACTAGTCTCCAAGGAAGCCCTAATATTATTTTCTCTTAGTTCCCCATAGAGATGATAATAAACCTTTGAATCACCCACCTAGAAACATTTTCTTTGAGAAGAAACTGCTGGGGTCATTTAAAAAGTCACTTGATACTATGCCAGAGAGAGAGAAAGCTTTTTCTCTTGTGTTGGCTATCAATAGATGAAATAGCTTATTTTCTTTCTCCTTGCCTCATCCGCACCCCCATCACTCATGCCCTTTATAACGTTCAACAAAAGCATTGCTCAATTGCATCTTGTCCGACAGTGAAAGTACATAAAGTGCCCATTTTGTTTAAATGAATGGCAGTAACCTTTTTGCTACACTAACTACTACTGCACCACAGGAAGCAGCATGGGCTCTGTTTGTATCCTTTCTCTTTCAACTCATAGTGTCTTATAGGTATTATACATCACAATAACCTTTAATCTCATGACTGTTCAACATAAGATCCTTGTGTGTTATTCAGGTAGGCATCTTGCACTTTCAATACAGTGTGGTTTTATGTATGGTAAGAAAAAATTATGCATGAACCAGCAGCAGTGTCTCAAATCCTGCAATAATATCAGGTATGTAGAATAATGTATCAATAACTATTTATCTCATTCGTTTAACGCACAAGGTTGGAAGGTTTACGGAAAAATTCTACCAGAACTTCCAAGAAGATTTAATACCTATACTTTTCATAGAGTTCCACAAAATAGAAACAGAAGGGACATTGCCAAACTCTTTTTATGAGACTATATGTATCCTGATAACAAAATAACACAAAGATTCAACCAAGAAAAAGATTTACAGACCAATCTCACACATGAACATGGATGCAAAAATACACAATACAATACTGGCAAACGAAATCCAAGAAGACAACAAAAAAGTTATTCACCATGAGCAAGTCAACGTCATCCCAGACATGCATGACTGGTTCAACATATGAAAATCTATCATTGTAATCCATCATATAAATAAACTGAAATAAAAAAATCATATGATCATTTCATTAGATGCTGAAAATGTGTTTGACAAAATCCAACACCCCATCATGATATAGGTTTTGGAAAGATCAGAAATACAAGGACCATATCTAAATATAATAAAAGCAATATATAGTAAGCTGACAGCCAATATCAAATTAAATTGAGAGAAACTCAAAGCAATTCAACTAAACAAGGCTGTCCATTCTCTCCATATCTCTTCAACATAGTTCTTGAAATTTTAGCAATAGCAATAAGAAAACAAAAGGATATCAAGGGGATTCAAATTGGAAAGGAAGATGACAAACTTTCATTAACTGCAAATAATATGATAGTGTATATAAGTTAACCCAAAAACTCTACCAGAGAACTCCTACAGCTGATAAATTCCTTCAGTGATGTGGCAGGATACAAAAAAATGATAAAGTAGCTGAGAGGGAAATCAGAGAAACATCACCTTTCACAATAGCCACAAATAACATGAAATATCTTGGGGTAACACCAACCAAAGAAGTGAAAGACCTATTTGATAAAAACTTTGTCTTTGAAGAAAGAAATTGAAGAAGATACCAGAAAATGGAAATATCTCTTTGATAGGAAGAATCAATATAGTAAAAATGGCAATCCTATGAAAAGTAATCTATAGATTCAGTGCAAAAATTCCCATCAAAATCCCAACACAATCCTTCACAAAACTTGAAAGAACAACAATCAACTTTATTTTGAAAAAAAAAAACAACTCAAGATAGCCAACACAATACTGGACTGTAAAGGAACATCCAGAGGCATCACCATTCCTGACATCAAGCTTCATTACAGAGCTACAGTAATGAAAACAGCTTGGTTTTGACATAAAATCAGAGAGGTTGACCAGTGGAATCAAATCAAAGACTCAGATATTAACCCACACAACATTGAACACCTGAATTTTGACAAAGAAGCCAAAATTATACAATGGAAAAAGGAAAGTCCTTAAGCAAATGGTGCTGGCATAACTGGATGCCAACATGTAGAGGATGAAAATAGATCCATATCTACTGATATGCACCAAACTCAAGTCCAAATGGATTAAAGACCTCAATATAAATCTGACCACATTGAACCTGATAGAAGAGGGAGTGGGAAGTAGTCTCCAATGCATGGACACAGGAGAACACTTCCTAAATTTAACCCAAGAAGCACAGACACTGAGAGAAACAATAAATAAATGGGACCTCCTGAAAGTTAAAGCTTCTGTAAAGCAAAGGACACAGTCAATAAGAGAAAAGGCAGCCCACTGAAAAGGTCTTCAACAACCCCACATAAGACAGATTACTGATCTTCAAAATATATAAAGAACACAAGAAATTGAACAGTAAAATTCTAAATAACCCAGTTATAAAACAGGGTACTTAACTAAACAGAGAACTCTCAACAGAAAAATCTCAAATGGCCAAAAGATACTTAAGGAAAGTTCCAATATCCTTAGCTATCAGGAAAATGCAAATCAAAACAGTTCTAAGATAACATCTTACACCTGTCAGAATGGCTAAGATCAAAACCACTAATGATAGCTTATGCTGGAGATGATGTGGAATAGGGGAACACTGAATCATTGTTGGTGGGAATGAAAACTTGTACAACCTGTTTGGAATTCTGTATGGCAGTTTCTTAGAAAATTGACTTACCTCAGGATCCAACAATAACACTCTTGGGCATATACCCAAATATGCTCAACCATACTACAAATCATTTATTCAATTATGTTTATAAAAGCATTATTTGTAATAAACAGAACCTGGAAACACCCTAGATGCCCCTAAACTGAAGAATGGATAAGGAAAATGTGGCACCTGTTTCGAAAAACCAAAACCAAAAAAAAAGAAAATGTGGCACATCTACACATTAGAGTACTACTCAGCGGTAAAAAACAATGATAACTTGAATTTTGCTAGCAAATGGATGGAATTAGAAAACACTATCCTGATAGAGGTAACTCAGACCCCAAAAGATGAATATGGTATGTAATCACTCATAAGTGGATACTAGCTATAAACAAAGGATATTGAGCCTATATTTTATGATCCTAGAGAAGCTAAGTAATAAGGTGAACCCAAAGAAAAAAAATATATAGACTCACTTGGAAATTGGAAACAGACAGGATTTGCTGGCAGTTTTGGGATCATGACAGTGAGGGGAGAGGGGAAATTAGGAGGATAACAGGAGGAGAGATGGAGTAAGTAGAGGAGAACTTGAGGGAATGGAATGATTGAGATGGAGGAAGGACAGAGATGAGAGTATATAGAGAGATATCTTGATTGAGGAAGGCATTACCTGGCTCTGGAGAAATTCCCAGGAATCCACAAGATGACCCCACCTATAACCCTGGGGAATAGAGGAGAGGGCACCCTATCTTGACTTGCCTTGTAATCAGACTAATGATTATCTTAAATATCACCATAAAGCTTTCATCCAGCAATTGATGGAGGCCAAGACAAATACATAGGAGCGAGAACTGAACTGAGCTCTCAAAGCAGAGTGGAAAGAATGAGAAGATTAGCAAGCAGGTCAAGACCATGATGGATTCAGCCAATGAAGCAGTTCGCCTTAGTTAGTAGAAGCTCACAAACCCTAGCCATATTGGGAAGGAACAAGCATACGACCAAAAGAGTTACTCTGATTGAGGTTGACAGTTGGAGCAGATGAGGGGCCACTGGCACCAGGATTTATCCCTACTGCATGTACTGACTTTTTGGAATCCTATTCTCATTGAATGTATACCTTGCTCAGGCTAGATATAGTAGGGAGAGCCTTGACCCTCCACAAGGCAATGTGCCTTAACCTTTCTGAGGATTATATGGGGATGTGGTGGAAAGGTGTGTGGAGGGAATGGGAGGAAGTGGGAACTTGAATTGAATTTTCTTTTAAAAAAATCCAATAAATTAAAAAAATAAAATAAAATAATTAAATTCACCTAGAAAGTGTTTGCTAATTTTTATAAAGTCCAAGTCAAGCCTGATATGTAGACATATAGTGAATAACAAAAATAACTTTGCCCTTATTCATCTACTGTCTTCATTTCCATTTTTTATTATATTCATAATTTACTTCTTGCATCTTATTTTCTATCATATATGTTTACTGTTTTATAATTATCAGAGATGTGAATAAATTTTTATATAAGTCCTCCTGCATGAATAATGAAAATATAATATCTTGTTAATATTGATTAATTGTTAATATATGTATACCATAATTATAAATTAGCCAAATTATGTTTATTCTAGTATTTGATACTAGCAATAGTACAAAACAACAATCAGAGTTAGAACATAATGGTAGCCTGAGTGTCCAGCTCTTGAAGGCCAGAGTTTGAGGGAGAATACTACAGTGAATTGAAACTGAGCTTAAAACTTTTCTATCTGAGGGATTACAGAATAAATTCACATATGGACTGTTAGAGTCATGGTTTTTATCCTTCTGCCTACTTTTCTGTCCTTTAATTTTCTTCTAATCTGTTTGAGTTGTCCTTCATTTCAATTCTCTGTTCCAGTTCTCCCCTGCTTCTCTGTTCACCTAGCTTAAATATATTTTTTACATGTGTCTTAAGGCAAAAAGAAAAAAAATTATAAGAGTTACATCTTTGGAAGAATTGCCATTTTTACTATATTGGTCCTACTGATCCAGGAGCATGGGAGATTCTTCTATTTTCTGGTATCCTCTTCAATTTCTATCTTCAAAGACTTAAAGTTCTTGTCAAATA
>JAQHUG010000625.1:239144-254599 GCA_028555095.1 Dicrostonyx torquatus
ATGGAAGAACCATTGTTATCTAAAGATGAGTACTTTGATATAATATCTTATTAGTAATTCCTAAACACACATATACACACACACATATGAGAACTAAATGGGCTTCATACTATGTATGTGTGTGTATATATCAGTTTGAGTATGAGTGTTTAACAAAGATAAAGAGTCATGACTCTGAGTATATTTTAAAATTTAAAAGAATTTAAATAAAATGCATCATTGAGAGACGTCTGAAAGCAATGTGATATTTGGTAAATAGAATAATAAGAAGAGCTCTACTTATGTGAAAGGAAAGGCCAGGAAGTGAAAGGGAAGCCAAGTCTGAGTTGTAACCAGATTCAAAAAGGAAAATGTGTTAATCATAGACAAAGCAATCTGCAATCAAGAATGTGGTACACAAGCTTCAGTATGCAGCGTGAAACAACTCTGTTAAATGAATAGTTCTAGAATAAAAGCCAAATTTAAAGGTAACTTACTCAGTTGCCTGCCTCCCAGTTTTCAAAATCTTCTGTTTGTTTATTTTCCTTTTGATGATCTTATATTTTTATGAACTGTTATAATTTCTGTTGTTTAAAAAATTATTTGAACTTAAAACATTGTGTGTTGAAATTTTCATCATCCTTTGCAGTTTCTGTCTTTTATTTTATACTGACTTAAATCACTCTTTCTTCTTAAATCCATGGCTAGGTAGGTTTTCCATTAGAGCATACAGCAATCTTGCAACAGGTTCTTTGTCCCAGTTATTTTGTCAGGATTTTTTTTTGGTTTTTTTTTCACCTTATAAGACAGCCTCCAATCCAAACAGAAAGTTTTTGGCTACTCCAATTACATTTGTGACACTTTAATACCAGTGGACAAATGTCAGGGAAGTCATTATTGTAATTCACAATGTTCACAAGGTTCAGAAATGGGTAGGATGAATGATTACTTTTCTCTTCTTGAAGCATGCACAGCACCTCTAACAAAATTATGGTAGCCATAAAGGAAAAAGTTTCCTGAACAATACCAACTTGATTTTTCCATAATGTATGACTTAAGTATGTGATATTTTTAGCAACAGCATCTTAATTTAATGGTCAAAATAAGGAAGGAAATCAGGAGGAATAATGACATAATCTATTTTATTTGTTAGCTTTTCAACTCTAGGGAGAGTATTGTTGCAAAGTTAATTTTATTTAAAATATTTTGGGGGTGTTGTCTAAAGATTATATTTTTCATGCATTTTCATCTTATTGTTGAGATTATGATTACATCATTTCTCCCTTCCCTTTCCTCCCTTCAAACCCTTCATTTCAACACTAATTTTTGTTGTTACATGCACACATACATACATTTCTAAATTTAACCTATCAGTAAGTTTAATGTTATAAACATATGTTTTATGAGATGACCACTTGATATTAGATTACCAGTTGGTGTGCTTTTCCCTAGCAAAGACCATTTCTCCCAATTTGAATATTCCTCAGTTGCTTGTGGTTCTCAATGTATATATGTTTGAGGATTTATGGGATTTTCCCATCCACTTTAGCATATCTATGGCAATTGTTCTAATTCAGTGTATAGTCAGAGACTGCTTGTTTGTCCCCAGCCTCCCAGACATTAATAATCAAACAAAAACTGTATCAATTACAACACTGCTTGACCTATTAGCTCAGGCTTCTTATTAACTAACTTTTTCATCATAAATTAACCTATTTCTATTAATCTAAGTATCAACATGAGGCTGTGGCTTACCAGGTAAGATTCTCTGTGTCTGCCTTCTTTGGCAGCTGCATGGAATCTCCTTGACTCCACCTATTCTCTCTATATATTTTGTTCAGCCTGGCTATATTCTGCCCTGCTATAGGTCAAAGCAGCTTCTTTGTAAAGCAATGTTAATTAAACACATTCATAGCATCCAGAAGGTAATCCCAACTTAATACATCTCATGCTTAGTATTCACAGTTGTGAAGCCTTATAGCTGAGTCTTCATGTACACCACATGCATTCTTGGTGCCTGTAGATGTCTTAAAAAAGGTGTTAGATTGTCTGGAACTGTAGTTATGGATGGCTTGAAGTCACCATGTGGAATCCGGTAATCAAATGCAGATTTGTGCACTAATAAAAAGCTTAATTACTGTACCATCTCTCCAGCCTCCACTTAAACACACACACATACACACACACACACACACACACACACACATACACACACAGAGGGAATATATCCATTAGAAAACAATAGATAAGTACTAAATTTGATGTCAAATTTGTGTCTAGAATATGTAATTCTAAGTGTTAAATCAAAGCAATGTGTTTGTACAAATGTTTAGGCTAAACTAAAAGATGTATATCAATATTTAATTAGACATAGTACTTGATGTATCAGAGAATCTGGAAATTTCTGAACATATTTGGATTTATTTTGATGAAAACATTTGCTAAATCATCTAGGGTTGTTAACAGCATATGCACTGCATATGAACTGCATAAATTGTTCCATGTTCTTTCTGAATGTAAACTCATCTACTATTGTCCTAAGAGGTTTTTTATACTCAAAAGTATAAGTAATAGAATATAATATCCCAGTAGTTTTTATCAAGGAATAATGTGAGTCTTCATAAATACATGTAAACTCATTCATTTATCATTATCTCTTAAATCTGTCAATTTTACTTCTTTGCCATTTTAAGGGTAACATTGTATCAAGTGAAATTTTATTAATTCAACTTTATTAAAAGGTAACTTCATGGGAGATGTGGTAATGAAATAAAATAATGATATGTATGACATTAACAATATTATGCTGTTAACATTATGGTTACTAAATACTTGGAACATTTTATTTTTTATTCATTTCAGGTGAACTTCAAAACTGCAGACATTTATAAATGTCAAAGGGTACAATATGGAGAAGGATAGACATGCAATTTTCATTTCACAAAATATTAAACCTGAAGAATACTTTCATTGCAGAAATGTGAAGTATGCAGATAACCTTTAAAACTGTTTTCTCTCCCATGGATAAATCATCATCCATGTTGCACACTACATAAAATAAGATACTTTCCTGAAAAATTTTGCAGTCTGTGGTCAACTTTAATCAAATATGCTCTATGCTCTCAAGTGTTATGAATCTTATTCCATGGTATAGGAGATTCTTCTGTTTGTGTGTTGCTTTCATTGGTTAATTAATAAAGAAACTGATTGGCCTGATAGGACAGAACATTGGTAGGTGTAGAAGACAGAACTGAATTCTGGGAGGAAGAAAGCAGGGTCAGTGAGAGCCGCCATGGAGATGCCAGGTCAAACATAATAAATCTTTCCTGGTAAGCCACGACCTCGTGGTGGACACAGATTAGTAGAAATGGATTAAATTAAGGTGTAAGAATTAGCCAATAAGAAGCTAGAGATAATGTGCCATTCAGTGATTTAATTAATACAATTTCTGTGTGATTATTTTGGGTGTGGGACAAAGGACCCACTCTCCTGTAACAATTCCATATTCCTTAAGGCACCTGTTAATTTTGGGTCCATTGCCAAAATATTCTGACAAATGTCACTGTAGGAAGGATGTGTTTAATTTGGATGATAACATGAGTAATAATCCTGACAGGGCATATTATATTTTAGTCAGAAAAAAAATAATAGTTTTTTAGGTAATTTTTCAACCTCAGAGAATCTACAACATTTTGGAAAGGTTTCCAGGGACAGCCTTAAAGAAATAATCTTTATTAAGGTAAACTGATATGAGAAGAAATGGCCTAAAGTTAGGTGGTATCATTTCCTGGGTTTGGACCATGGAATGAATTAAAGGAAGTAGATTGAACAATCAAGAAGACTCATCAGAAATTTTAAGCACTTGTACTTCATGAAGCTGAATGAACAATTCCTTGAATTTTGCTACTTCTTAGAGATGAAATAACAATATAATCATCTGTGGACTGCAACATACAGTTTCTGTTCATTTATTTCTTTATTATTTTATTTATTATACTTCTAGTTTGGGAACATTACTCTCTTATAGAAAGTGTTTGAAAACCACATCTTAAATTTAAATAAGCAAAAGCAGGTCATAGTTAATTCCATCTTCAGAGTAACAGACATAGCATTTACAGTGTAGAGTTGAGAAGAAAATAATTGGGAAACATGTAAATTCATTGATATAAGAGGTCTGAGCAGATAAAATCTCAGCAGTTTTCAGGAGTGTAATACTAAAAATCAGATCAGATGTGAAATGTAAATATGAGAACAGGTCTGCAACAACTAACAAAATTTTCCCATGTGTTCAGATGTTCCAGGAAGTAGCATTACTTAATTTAAATCAGAATCAGAATTTTATTATGCTAGGCAGTGTGAGTAAAGTACCTTAAGTAAGAATCTTCAAATATCTTTACTTCTCTTGGTGCAATTCTAGGTTTCCTGACAATTTCCCACTTAACTCTTCAGAAACTACTAAAATGTTTGATACTACTATACTAGGATGAGATGAATGAACGTATTATATATTTAAGCAATGCTGAGGGAATAATAGTGTTCATTGGAGGATACTTACCTTTAGAAGAAGGATAACCAGAAAGAGAAGCAAAAGAGCATGGCCATAAAGGAAGATAGTAATGATAACAGGGTCCAAATTCTGTATCATACACTAAGATAAAATAAAAAAATAGAAAGGTATCGGGGTGATCTGGCTGAAATGTAGTCTTTGTAAAAGAATGGCAAAGTCACACATCCTAGAAATAGACCAATTGGAAATATTAGGGTTGACTACCTTCTGAGCTATCTAAACATAAAGATACATGTATACGCATGCACATTTTACAAATTAAAAAATTAGTAAATATCAGCAATAGTTAGTATATCAGAATAGCTGATTCTAAAGAAGTTTAGAGCAGCTGTCACATTCAGAATAGCAATGTATGTTCTGTGCTGTCTAGGGAACTCTATGGCCAAGGTTTTATTAGCAATCATTTATGATACAAAGTGTAGCTTCAGTATCTACTTTTATCCACATTTGATAAACTGCCATTGATTAAACTTGTAATCCATATTAATTATTTTTTTGTTTTTAAGTTTATTTGTTTGGCATAAAAAATATTACCTTTCAAATCCTCTGTCAGTCGAACACACAAATTATTTGCAAACACATTATAGTAATTCAGAAATTAGTGACTATAAACAAGACAACAAGTTTTGTCTTTCATTCAGGATGCTGCTTTTACTTAATGGGATGCAACTTAAGCTATTCATGAAAAAAGTTATGTTACATGTATTGAATTCATCTGATTTTTCAATTTTGTTGAGTTGATTGCATTTAGATGACTAAAGTACAGACTATTCCCTTTCTGAGTTTATGACATACATAACTACTCCCATTTCTGTCCACCATATACATTATAATACTAAAGCATAACTTCTTAGCAGGTTTTTTAACAGCCATATTCATATGTACAAAAAATTCTTTGGCTACTGGAGATTAATTGGAACTAACTTAGTAACCCACTAAAACATTTTTACTACTCATAATGCTAACATAATAATACTCAATGTTCAAGGACATTATCAAAGCGATTACTATATAACATAATTTCATTTTGATGTTTGTTCAGATCTAAATGTTTGTGACTCCTGACTGGTGTAGGAAGCCCTTCTGTCTATGTATTGCTTATATTGGTTAATGAAAAAAGCTACTTTTGGCCAATGGCTAAACAAAGTAAAGTCAGGTTGAAAGAGATATAGCCACCTACAAGAGACAGATGTGCCAGAACCTTGCTAGTAAGCCACAGTCACGTGGTAATACAAAGATTATTAGAAATAGATTCCTTTAAGATATAAGAATCAGCCAGAAATATGCTTAAGCTATTGGCCAAGCAGTGATTCAAACAGTATACTTTCTCTGTGATTATTTTGGGTCTAAGCTGCTGGGAACTAACAAAGAGCCTCCATCAACCTACCTAAACACCTAAACCCTAATTTATGTGTTAAATCTGAATCCACATAGTAATGGTCCTAATTAGGTGATAAAATCATGTGACAGTGAATAGGGTTAGCCCTCTAAAAAAGCCTCAGAAAACCTCTGCCTGAAATGGGTTAAGTCAACTTCTAGGAGTTAGCCAATAAGAAGATAGAACTAATGAGCCAAGCAGTGATTTAATTAATACAGTTTCTGTCTAATTATTTTGATTCTGGGAGTTTGGGACAAGCAAGCAACCTTTTTACTACTTATTGGTAACAATGCGATTAACTAAAATCCACTTAAAACCTGAGAGGGCTTGAAAAGGAATTCTAGACACAAAAATACAGAGTTCAACACAGCTTCTTGCTCTTTGAAGGTGGCATGCCACAGGTCCTTTAAGAGAGGTTTCCCTGATTCAGCTGTAGCAAATAAAAAGCCATGCCATTTTGAAATGCTGTTTTTCTGCACCATGCTTCCAGCTCAATTTCTGACTCTTTTAGGCAGGAGGTCTTGCTACAGAGTGTTTGAGTAGGGTTTGTGAACAGACTGCTGCAGCTTGCTTAATGGTGGCATAGACTGGCTGTGTGCCTGAGAATGGGGCTGTTGGCATGGCTCTCAGAGGCAGCAAACAACTCCACCATGCTGGGCTGGGTAGAGCAAGAAGGAAGTACTACATTGCCCTTAGCTATGGTGCAACTTAATTTTTTAGAACTACTTAGCATTTTAAGAAGTATTCCTGGACAGTAAAGAATTACCGGTACATAATTGGACAGATTCAGAAATAAAAGACCTCTAAATGGGTTACAGTGTTAGACAAATGTACATAGTCTTGGGAGAGAGAAGAAAAAGAGTATAGAGATTTATAAAAAGAAGTAAAAATATAAAACAAAATCTTTAAAGAGACACAATAGAGACAGTCATCATTGATTTAAAGAATAAAGAAAAATAAGCATGTAAAGATGGAAAATTCATAGAGAGCCTGGATAATATATGTTATTATATTTTCTTTGAATTTTTTGATTGCAGAGAGACATTTGATTTAGGGGACTGCTATGCTAAGCCAACATATACAAACAAGAGTTTGCTAGTAAATTTACATGGCAGCTTTTATTCAAAATATTTCTATCATCCTTGGGTCATTTTGCCTTTTATAAACACACATGACTTTACTAAGGTGGCCAATTGTTGATTCCCAGCCTCTTAGCTAGAAAATAATCACACAGAAACTGTATTAATTAAATCACTGCTTGGCCCATTAGCTCTAGCTTCTTATTGGTTAACTCTTATATGTTAATCTAACCCATTTCTGTTAATCTGTGTATTGACACATGGCTATGGCTTAAAGCCTAAAGTTCTGTCTGGCTCTAGTGGGGATACATGACTTCTCTCTGTCTCTGTCTCCTTTCTCCCAGCATTCTGTTTAGTTTTCCCCACCTAGCTAAGTTCTGCCCTGCTATAGGTAAAAACCTGTTTCTTTATTCATTAATGCTAATCACAGCAGACTGAGGGGAATATCATATCCTACAATAGAGGTACTTGTACCACTGTGCTTATTGCCATTTTGTTCATTATAATCTAGAATAGTGTTACTATATTGTAGCATTACACAAACAACTGTAAAAGTATATTGCTAATGAAATACTACCACATTCCTACAGCCATACCAAACAGGAGAGTTAGAGCAGCTAATTAGAAGCTACACACATTGAATGAGGTCTGTCATTTATGAGAAATCCATCTTTAGAAAAGTTCCTGAATTAACCTCAGTTTCATGAAGACAGACTTCCAAAATACCAGGCAGAAAGTTTTTAGTGGTGGAATGATATACATTGTGTGTCCTCTTGTCAGGAAATACTGACTTTTGTATGAATAAAATAGCAATTGTTGCTATGTTGAGTTTAATTTTTCTGTAATGAGCATTTTTAGCCATACATTTTCTCTTTTTTAATATTTGCTTCATAAAACAAAGAATTCTTGATCTCAATTTTAAATAAGAATATATGTATCTTTAGTATAAGCAGATATTTGTTTTTTCCTCTTATACAGTACCATAGACAGTGATTTAATTCTCCTTTTTTCTTTTACTGAAATAGATGGATTTCATTTTTATAGTATCTTGTGATTATAGCTTCCTTCCCCCAAATCTTCCTGTATCCCTCTAACCCACTTATTCAAATCCTTACCCTTTCTTTCTCTCTCCTTAGAAGACAAACAGGCACCTGGGATATAATAATAAAATAAGTAAAACAAAAAAATAAACTGTAATAGTAAAGAAAAAATAGGAGAAGAAAAACATAGGAAACAAGCAGAGACACACATTTTTTCACACACACAGTTGGCTGCTATAATACATGCACAGAGACCTCTAAAATACAAAGAAAAAAGACCTAACACATGGCAAAGATTACGAGATAAAGATCCACCAAAAATACCTCTGAGCTCTGCTAGAGTTGACCTTCTACTGTTGGACTCAGGTTCTGCTCTCAACAGTGGTTTGTATATACAGTGAGCCCTAATTGAGAAAAACTAAATTTACCTTTATGAAATTGATCAAAATAGATAGCTCTGGATTAGGGTTGATAAATTGTGCTAACTTCTCCTTTCAGAATTTGTGACCCTATCTGCTCCAGATATATGCTGGCCCTAATTATGTTACCACAGTCTCTGTGAATTCATATGTATGTCAGTGGTCCACCTATGCTGAGAAAGCCTGGTTTTGTTGGTCCACTTCATCTCCTCTGTCTCTTACAATCTTTCTTCCTCCTCTTATATAGTGGTCTTCAGAGACTGGAGGGGAGGGATTGGAGACATTCTACTTAGAACTGAGTGTTCTAAGGTCTCTCATCCTCTGCCCTTTGATAGACAACTATTTTAAAACTAAAAATATTGCTTCTTATTTTAATATGATTCTTAAAATTGTAGTATTTGCCATTTAAAATAAGAAATTAATGTATTTTCACATGAATAAATTCACATTTCATACTTTTGACACTTTCCAATAATCCTGTAAGGCATATCATATTTTGACTGTTTAAACTTCTTGTCTAGTACTTGGGAGGCAGAGGCAAGCAGATCTCTGTGAGTTTGAGACCAGCCTGATCTACAAGACTTAGTTCCAGGACAGGCATCCAAGAAAAAAAAAACAACCAAACAAAAACTTTGTCTTCTATTTACAAAAGAAAAAAAGTCAGAGCCATTGTGGTACCTCATTTCATTTTGGAAGTATAATATATATACTTAAGTTATTTTCACTAGAGCACTAGAGTCTTAGTAAGCACACTAGCAGCACCAACAGGACTCAGAGCACATCCTTTGGGTCCTCTGATGCCAGTGTGTGTTTCATCTGCAGAGTAAAAGAATGAAAGGAAATGTGAAGGAGTTTTGAGGAGAATTTTAATTTTATGTATGTGTTTCCCTGAATTGAACTTCTGCAGTCTAAGTGCACTGTTGCACTGTCCATAAATTCTCAGGTAACTATGACTGAATTTGACATATGTAGAATGGATATTTGCACTGAAAAAAATTGTCAATTTAAAATATAGTAAAAATGAAAATAATCAATAACAGTGCATTTATTTCACACAGTCACTGGAGAATCTCAGTAGCAATCAGGCATATTTACAAAGGCCAGGTATGTAATAATCCTCCTGATCCTTAGATAATTACTAGCTCTGCTTTTCGAATTATCAACAGCTCCCATGGTTTATTGCTTTATACTTGCTTAATAAACATCAGCAATCAATAATCTTTCCATAGAGTAAAAGCAGCAAGCTAGTCAGGCCTGCTGTATAAATGCCCGAGAAGTGATCATTACATTGGTTTGAACAGCAAGAAATGGTGGTGCTAATGGGAGAAGCACATGTAAACTGTAATTTAGAAAACCTGTTTACTTGAATGTGTGGATCTCATGCCGGTGGGTTCTTCCTCAGTTACAAGAAAAGCCACCTTTCAAAATGAAGTTTCAAAGTCTTCCCAGAAGGACCTTGTGAGGATCTCCAACTCCAGCAATACACTTCTGTATTTTCCTGTCAATACAATACATCCTGTTTGCTTCAAGTGCTTTACAACTGTCCAGAAAAAAACAAATAATTATGTTTTTGTCCACACATTGTAGAATAGGGAACTAGAATTTATATGCAAATTCTAGTATTAGTGACAGTTTGATGATGAGAGTATAAAGCCAAATTGTACTTGTCATAAATGTTTAAAATCCCTTATTAGTGCCATTCTCATGAAAAATGAATTTGAAAATCTGATAAAATCTGTTGTGTGGAAAACATCACAGTGCTCATTTTATCCAATCTGTTGAACTACAAATTTTCACATTTTTTAAAGGAACACTTAGAAATGCCACCAGGAGGATTATTTTATTTAATTTCTTCCTTATTGCTAATCACTGTGCTTGTTATTGTAATTAGGTGAAATTTACCATACATCCACAATTCAGGAGCCTTGAAATATATATATATATATATATATATATATATATATATATATATATATATATATGACGTAGCTTATATTTCAAGAGGCTTGACATAAAATGAACAGCAAACATTAGGCTTGAAAATATTCACTTAGGTATCTTGCATATATGAGACTTAAAGTGAACACAATTACATTTATATTGATTAAAGAAAATCTCCCTGACTTTAGGTGACTTATAGAAACAGAGCTTGTGCACCAAGATGGGTACTGCATTACACCTTTATGCACAGACAGTTCTCAATAGGAGAAATAGAAATAGAAGTCATGCCTCAAAAACTGTTCAGCGACCTTAACAGTTGAGTAAAGTGAGAATCCTTAGGAAAGTTACACCTTTTATTAAATCAAATCCATCTACAATGATTACAAGACAGAAGGAGGAGTCTGGATTGAATCACCATTAATCCCACAGGGGAACCAGCTCCCTGCTCCTGCACTGTAGCTTCCTCAAGAACCAAGGGAAATGCCAAGCCATAGCTTGGTCAGTTCCCTCACCATCCCAGAGAGAATGTGTGACCCTCCTCCTCAGTTCTTACCCTGTCATGTACCCAAAAAAGAAGACATCCACAGGGCTAAATCATCCCAATACCATTGGCTTCTGAAGTCAAATTCCACATTTCCCCCTTTTTGTCTAATTAAGAAGGTTGTAGTCCTAATATAAAACTATATACAATAAGAAGAGTTAGCAAGTATTGTTCAGAAGAAGAAGAAGTAATAACATGAACAAAAATGAAACTGCAACCAACAAGAACTAGGGCGAGTATGAAATATATTTTAGGTGTCCAGACAATAAATGATTGACAATTTACAGAGATTACTTCAATAGTCATCCTTTCTTGAACAGCTTATTTCTTGTACGTAATATGTCATTATCTAAGATTTGAGTGGATTGTAACTGTAACTATCTAGTCTTCATCCCATTAAAGACTGAGGAGCAACATAATATTCTTTTACTAAGCATGAAGCGCAAACAAGTGACTTACAAAATGTGCAAGAAAAGAAAGAAACAGAAACACCTGACTTCTCTTGGACACTGAAAGCAAGAAGTTCCAGGGTACATGTGCTGTAATACTAAGAAAAAACATGGATGCAAGCCCAGACTACTATACCCAGTAAAGATTTTAATCACCATGGATGAAGAAATCAAGATAATCCACAGCAAAATCAGATTTAAGCAAAGCTATCCACAATTCTAGCCTTATAGAAAGTACTAGAAGGAAAACTCCAACTCAAAATAGTTAGTTCTATGCATGAAAACAAAGGGAATAGATAGCCTCACACCAGCAAACCCCAAAGAAGGGAAATATATAAATACTACCACTGACAAAAAATAGGAATTAACAATCACTGGTCATGAATATCTCTTAATATCAATGAACTCAATTTACATATAAAAAGATATAGACTAAGAGTATGTTTGGAAATGAAGTCCATCCTTCAGCTGCATAAAAGAAATGTACATCAACCTCAAGGAAACTCATTGCTTTAGAGTAAAGAGTTTGGAAAAGAATTTCAAGTCAAATGGACCTAAGAAACAAGTCGGGGTAGCTATCCTAATATCTAACAAAATAGCCTTCAAAGTAGAATCAATCAAAAGAGTTGAAAAATGATATTACATATTCATCACAGGAAACAATCCATCAAAATGAAGTCTCATTTCTGAACATCTATGCCCCAAATAAAAGGGTAGAAACATTTGATGAAGCAATATGACTAAAACTTAAATCTCACACCAAACCCAACACACTAATAGTAAGAGCCTTCAACACCCCACTCTCCTCAGACAGGTCAACCAGACAGAAACTTAACAGAGAAATAAGAGAATTAACGGATGTCAGGACTCAAATGGATCTATCAAAATCTATTGAACATTCAACCCAAACACAAAAGAATAAACCTTCTTTTCAGCACCTCATGGAATCTTCTCTAATATTGACCATGTACTCCATAACAAAGCAAACCTCAGTAGATACAGAAAAATATTATAACAATTTCCTGTATCTTATCAAATCACCATGACTTAAAGTTAAAAACTAACAACTCACTGATTGTAGAAATACTACAAACTCTTGAAAACTGAACAATGCCCAACCACTCCTGGATCAAAGAAGAAATAAAGAAAAATTGAAGACTTCCTAGAATTCAAAGAAAGTGAAAACATAGCATACACAACCTAAATTTATGGGACATCATGAAATCAGTGCTAAGAGGAAAGTTCATAGCCCTACATAAAGAAACTGGAGAAATCTCATACTAGTAAAATAGCAGCACATCTGAAAGCTGTATAACAAAATGTAGCAGAATCACCCAGAAGGTAGAATAGAGGCAATAATTAAATTGAGGGCTGAAATCAGTAAAATAGAAACAAAGCAAACAATACAAAGAATCAATGAAGCAAAGAGCTGGTTCTTTGAAAATATCAACAAGAAAGACAAATCTTTATCCAAACTAAAAATAAAGCAGAGAGAGAATATCCAATTAACAAAATCTGAACTAAAAAGGGGGACATAACAACAGACACTGAGGTGATATGGGATTCCATTTTAGTATGCTGTTAATATGTTATATTGCCATTGTTTAATAAAGAAACTGCATTCTGGCAATGGGTTAAAAGAGTATAGAGAGAAAATCTGAACAGAGATCTAGAGAGAGAGAATAGGTGGAGGCAGAGAGACACTATGTAGCTAGCTGATAATGGAGACAGATACATAACCTACCCAGTAAATCACATGCATTGTGGTAAGATACAAAAAAAAATAGTAGTGGGTTAAATTAAGATGTAAGAGCTAGCTAGGAATATGCTAGAGTCATTGGCCAAAAAGTGCTGCAATTAATATAGTTTCTGTATGATTGTTTCAGGTCTAGGTGTCTGGGAAACAAATAAGCAGTTTTTACCTACACTGAGGAAATTGAGAGAATGATTGGGTCATACTTTGAAAATCTATACTCCACAAAATTACAATAGGTTTTCTGGACAGGTAACACATACCAAAATTATTATGACCAGATGAACAATTTATATATACCTGTAACCCCTAAGGAAATAGAAGCAATAATCAAGTCTCACAACTCAAAAACTCAGTGCCAGAAGGGTTCAGTGCAGAATTCTACCAGAACTTCAAAGATCTAATACCTATAGTCTTCAAATTGTTCCACATAAGGGACATTGCCAAGTTCCTTTAATGAGGTTATAGCTACCCTGATACCCAAATTCCAAAAAGACTTAACTAAAAATTAGAATTACAGAAGAATATTCCTCAGAAACATTGATGTTAAAATACTCAATGAAATACTGGCAAACCAAATTCAAGAATACATAAAAAATATTACGCATCATGATCAAGTTGGGTTCATTACAGAGATGCAGAAATGGTTCAATATTTAAAAATTTGTCAATGAAATTCACCATATAAATAAACAGAAAGAAGAAAACATATGATCATCCCTTTAGAGGCTGGAAAAGCCTTTGACAAAATCCAACACCCCTTAATGAAAATTTCTTGGATTGACCAGAGATATAAAGAAGACCTGTTAACATAATAAAAGTAATTTTTGGTAAGCCAACAGCAACATCAAATTAAATGAAGAAAAAAGCGATTCCATTAAAATTTGCAACAAGACAATGCTGTCCACTCTCTCCATATCTATTATTTATAGTACACAAAGTTCTAGTTAGAGCAATAAGACAACAAAAGATCAAGGGAATCCAAACTGGAAAAAAAGAAGTCAAGCCAGGCGGTGG
This sequence comes from Dicrostonyx torquatus, assembly GCA_028555095.1. Lineage (NCBI taxonomy): Eukaryota > Metazoa > Chordata > Mammalia > Rodentia > Cricetidae > Dicrostonyx > Dicrostonyx torquatus. The sequence goes on from JAQHUG010000625.1 coordinate 253,307, forward strand.
TGGCGCACGCCTTTAATCCCAGCATTTGGGAGGCAGAGGCAGGCAGATATCTGAGTTTGAGACCAGCCTGGTCTACAAGAGTTAGTTCCAGGACAGGCTCCAAAAGCCACAGAGAAACCCTGCATCGAAGAAAACCAAAAAAAAAAAGAAGTCAAATTTTCATTTTTTACAGATGATATGATAGTATATATAAGTGACCCCCAAAATTCTACCACAGAATTCCTATAGCTGATAAACACATTCATACAAGAGCAATTAAAAAAATCAGTAGACCTCTTATATACAAATGATAAAAGTGCTGAGAAAAAAAATCTTTGAAACCTTACCCATAGTGTTGGATGGCAAGGTTTTTAAGCTTTTAGGTTTTATGTGGATATAGTCAACCCAATTGGAGCGCCAATTGTTGGAGGGCAGGGGGCCTGTTTGTTCTGGCTGCCCTGCTATCTTAACCCCGAAATAACTACACAGAAACTTTACTAATTAAAGTCACTGCTTGGCCCATTAGCTCTAGTTTTTTTACTGGCTAATTTTTATATCTTAATTTAACCTATTTTTATTAATCTGTGTATTGCCACATGGCAGTGCCTTACCAGCAAGATTCTAATTGGTGTCTGTCTCAGGCAGTGGGTCCATGGCATCTCTCTAACTCTGCCTTTCTTCCTCCCTGTATTCAGTTCTGTCTTCCCCACCTACCTAAGTTCTGACCTATCAACTAGGCCAAGGAAGTTTCTTTTTTAACCAATAGAAACAACACAAAGACAAAAAGACCTCCTACACCACTTTAGAATAGTCATGAATAGCATAAAATATCTTGTGTTAATGCTAAACCAAGAAGTGAAAGACCTCTATGACAAGAACTTGTCTTCGAAGAAAGAAACTGAAAAAGATATCACAAAATGGAAAGATCTCCCATGTTTTTTGATAGGTAAGATCAACATAATTAAAAGTTACAATCTTACCAAAAACAATCTATAGATTCAATACAATCCCCATCAAAATTCTAATACAAATCTTCACAGAACTTAAAGAACAATGTTCAACTTTATATGGAAAAAAACCTAGTATAGCCAAAATAATCCTGTACAATAAGGAAACATCAGGAGGCATCACTATCTCTGACATCAAGATCTTTTATAGAGCTACAGTAACGAAATCAGCTTTGTTTCAGAAAAAAAAAAGTAGAAGGATCAATCAAATAATTCAAAGACCCTGATTTTAATCCACAAACCTATGAATACTTGATTTCTGACAAAGAAGCTAAAATTATATTATTGAAAAAGAAAGCATGTTCAC
>JAQHUG010000625.1:333454-352386 GCA_028555095.1 Dicrostonyx torquatus
AATTTATCAAAACATTAGCAAATTCTATAATAAGCTTTTGAAAAAGTGTTGTTGGAGATGTTTCATTTGTATCTTTGTTTTTATCACATCTCAGCAATTTATCATAATCTCAGTAAATAATTGACAAATTCTGAGGTTAATTTTTCATGTTCTTTTATTTTATATTGTTTCCATTGTATATATTTACAATGTTCATGATTCCTAGTCACATTGGAAGACATAAGAATTTTACTACAAAACTGTTTACTTGATATAAATTGGAGAATTTGGAACTCTGGTGATTATACTGTCATCTGAGAACTCACAGAGATGTTTTCTAACTTTGCATTTATGTTATTGCTAAGCATATTGCCTCTTTTGCTTTGATACACAAACACAGTGTTTTGTGATTTCAAGACTTCAAGACTATAGTGCATACAATGTAATTTGTAAGAATTAAATACTATCATTTTATATAAGACCACTATAAATATTATCTGGGTAATTACTACAAATATTATGATTTGCGTTTTTTGATAAGAGATTGCTTACACATCTTTATGACAAATTCATGTTGGCAGCTATCAGAAATGTCGAGGAAATGCATGCACATATTTTATATAAGTATACAAATTACATTAATGTGAAAAGTTTTAAAAACTAGAGAAATATGACTGAAGATAATTACATACTGGATCACAGATGATGGAATTTTCTCATGTTCCAGTCAGTGCAGTTGAATTTGAAGTTCAAGTTGAAACTCACATCATCTAAATTCGTTTGGTTTACCTTACCCAAAATTCAAAGAGGAAATCATGCCAACACAATGCCCCTCATATTAGAAGTAAAAATGAATACCTGATGAGGAGAGATGGGTCAGAGGTTTAGAGCTATTTAATTCCCATCATCCTCCTGGTAGCTAATAACCTGTTCACGTTCAAGTCTCAGGGATCAGACACCTTTAAGACTGCAATACGTACTGCCACCATAGATATTCATGCAAGCACAATATGCATCATATAAAATAAAAAATGGAACAATACTTTTAATCAGACATTTCAATAGTATGACAGATATAAATGAATGAAAAGTATCATGTTTCCTACTAATGGAATTTTATTTCTTAGATTATTCCCTATAAAAACACATTTATCATCTCACATGAATTACTCACGGACCTGTGAAGCTCCTATTTATCAATTCATTTATTAGGAGACAATAGTATTCCTTCATGATCATAGTGTTTCTTCCTCTATTTACCATGACACCGTGTTTACTAATTATAACAAAGTCAATGGCCCACTGAAATTTAAATTTTCACTGTTACATAAGGTAAATTTTATATATTGAACAAGGCTTGAATGTCCTACTTAGGTTGAAACTAATTAATACTTTATGTAATGGCATAATCAATTAATATGCTAGCATAATAAAATAGAACTGTACCACGGATACACAATCACAAATATTTACAATACATGTGTATCTAAGCCTAGTCTTTTAAAAGCCTTATTTATGAAGCCTTATTACTGTGGATTCTTGAAAATAGTATCCCTGCAATGTAGAGAAGACACTATCTCATAGCTGTCATCTTTATACTCTGGCTCTCTCAATATCTCTGAGCCCATTTTGGTGATGGTTCCTAAGCTTTAAGTGTAGGAGTTGCATTATAAATGTAGCAATGTATATAACACCTCAAAGTCTGTCTCTCCAGTGACATAGTTCCTCCAACAATGCTACACTTCCTCATAGTATTTCTCCATTGGGGGCATTTTCTTTCAAAACACAATACTATTTAAGTTGTAAAATTATTTTAATTACTATTAATTCTTTTCTGCTATGTTTTAGCTATCACCATATTTGGGGATGAAGGCTATACAATAACATCTAAAAAAACCTGAAAATGTACCTAGAAACAAAGTGTTGATGCTTATTTATGTTTTAAAACATGGTGGTCCTTCTTTACTAGTGGGAGTCTGTGGTCTCAGCTACTCCAGAGGCTGAAATTCAAGGACAGCCTAGGAAACTTAGTGTCTCTAAAAAAATAAGAGCACTGGATGTGTGACTCAGCAGCAGAACCCTTGCCTAGGATGTATCAAGTCTTGGGCTCCATCTCTAGTAACAACAACAACAAGACAAAAAGCAAAAACAAAATGGAACAGAATAATAGCAAGAGCCAAAAATCCTTAGCCAGCAGAGAACAAAGATAGAGGTTGCAGAGAAATAAATTTTTCTGGCAGGGTAGATTCGGAGTGCATTACTCCAGAAAGATAGTGGGTGTCTACAGATTGAGTCAACAGGCATGTGGCCACTATGGTGGTGATTTGTAATGATTGGCTGAGCAGTGAGATAAGTGGTCACTAATGTGTTAAATTCCCTTGGTCTGCTATAATGGTCATTGTGGAGGTGAGTTGTGTTCACTTTGATGGTCAGCATATGATGGAGATCTCAATAGTGGTGACTGTGGTGGTAAACGGAGGTGGTCAGTTGTAGTGTTCACTGTGAAGGCCATCCATAATCATCTCTGTAGAGGTCAGCAGTAATGACATGCTGAAAAAGCCATCAAATGCTGGGAAGAGGTCATCTGAGTAAAGGTCAGATGACCTAGCAGGAAGGATTCAAATAAAGCAGCAAGTACAAAGGTCCTGAGGCAGGTTCCATTTCTGCATATAAGAGGGGCTGCAAAGAAGCTAGATCATCTTACTCAGTGCCCAAGAAAGTATGATGATGATCTTACAAAATGGGATAACTTCCCCACCAGAAGTGTAGAGATCCCAGGGTGTGCCCTGTGTAGAATAAGATATGGACAAATTGGACTCTGGCATATGCTGATTTGGCTTTCAGTGTTGCAACTTTAAGTCTTCCACTATAAGTTACTAATTGATAAAATGTCCTACTGTTAAATCATATGGAGACATTGGTTCTCTCTTTTCAGATGATTCTAGTTTGTGTCAAGTTGACATAAAACTATCCAGGACATCTGCCATTCTCTCCACTTTTGTATCAATGAATCCAGCTTCTGAACTTCAAGAGGAGTCATGTGACCTTGCCTATTTTTAAGTCTTTTTGTTTTAATTTCTTATACTAATCCCAATCCTGTCTATCCCCTTTTCACACTCCACCAACCTTCTTTGAACCCCACCCCCCGTCTACTCCTCAGAAAGGTAAGGCTTCCCATGGGGAATCAACAAACTCTGGCACATCCCTTTGAAGCAGGACTAAGACCTGTCCCCATATATCTAAGCTAAGCAAGGTATCCTCTATATTAAATGGGCTTCTAAAAGTTATTTCATGCACTGGAGATAAATTCTGATTCCAATGGTTCCACATACCACCCAAGAAACCCAAGTGTCACCACCACCACCACCAACAAATTCCTATATAGGTTTTCCAGTTGTCAGTCTGAAGTCAGTGAACTCCCGCTAGTTCAGGTCAGAAGTTTCTGTGGGTTTCCCTATCATGGTCTTGGCCACTTTGCTTATATTATCACACCTCCTTCTCTTTGACTGACCCCTAGGAGCTTGAACCAGAGCTTAGCTGTGGATTTATCTGCTTCCATCAGTTACTGGATGAAGGTTCTATGATGACAATTATGGTAGTGATCAATCTGATTACAAGGGAAAGCCAGTTCAGGCACCTTCTCCACTATTGCTAAAGTCTTAACTGGTGTCATCCTTGTGGATTTCTGAGAATTTCCCTGGTGCCAGGTTTCTCACTAACCTCATAATGGCTCCATCTATCAAGATATTTCTTTCCCTATTCTCCCTTTATGTCCCTCCCCCACCTCAAGGATTCCTTATCTCCTTCATCATTTCCCCCCTGCTCCCAATTTTCTTAGGAGATCTTATCAATTTCTCCTTCCAAAGGAAATGTATCTCTTATGGTCCTCCTTGTTTTTTTAGATTCTCTGGAGTTGTGAACTGTAGGCTGGTTATTCTTTGCTTTAGACTTAGTATTCACTTTTCAATGAGTTCAAACTATGCTTGTCTTTCTGGGCCTGATTTACCTGACTCATGATGTTTTTTTTTTTTTTTCTAGCTCCAAAAATTTGCCTGAAAATTCCAAGATGTCTTTTTTTTCCCACTGAGTAGTACTCCATTGTGTAAATGTACCACATTATTTTTATCCAATCTTCAGCTGAGTGGTGTCTAGGTTGTTTCCATGTTCCGGTTATTACAAACAATGCTGCTATTAACATAGTTGAGCCAATGTCCTTGTGGTATGAGGGGGCATCCTATGGTTATATGCTCAAGAGTAGTATTGCTGGGTCCTGAGGTAGGTTGGTTCATAATTTTCTGAGAAATGAAATTGATGATTTCCAAAGTGACTGTACAAGTTTGCACTCCTACCAGCAATGAAGGCATATTCCTGTTACTCCATGTCCAGTCCAGCATAAGCTGTCCTCTGTTTTTTATCAAAACCATTCTAACACATGTAAGATGGTATCTCAGAATCTTGTTGATTTGCATTTCCCTTATAGCTAAGGATGTTGAACAATTTCTTAAGTGTCTTTCGGACATTTGAGATCTCTCTGTTGCAAATTCTGTTTAGATCTGTATCCCATTATTTAAATAGATTATTTTGTATTTTGATGTCTAGTTTCTTGAGCTCTTTATATATTTTGGAGATCAGTCCTCTGTCTGATATGTGTTTGATTAAGGTCTTTTCCCATTTTGTAGGCTGCTTTCATTTCTTTGATCATGTCCTTTGACTTACAAAAGGTTCTCCATTTCAGGAAGTCTCATTTATTAATTGTTACTCTCAGTGTCTGTGCTACTGGTGTTTTATTTAGGAAGTATCTCCTTTGCCAATTCATTCAAGGCTACTTTCAACTTTCTCTTCTATGATTTTCAGTGTGGCTGGATTTATAGTGGACTCTTGATTCTTTTGGAGTTGAGTTTTCCGCATGGGAATAGATAGGGATCTATTTGCACCCTTCTACATGTCAACATTCAGTTATGATGGCACCATTATTTGTACATGCTTTCTTTCTTCAATTGTATAATTGCATAATTGTATAATTTGAACATCACCTGTCTGTTTTTATACCAATCCCAAACTATTTTCATTACTATATCTCTATTGTAGAGCTTGAAGTTAAGGATGGTGATGCCTCCAGAAGTTCTTTTTATTGTACATGATTTTTTTGATTATGTTTTTTTCTTTAAATTTTTAAAATTTTTGTAGTATAGGTTTATGAAGTATAAACTTACTGTTCTTTAGATTTCCTTGGTGTCTGTTGTTATTTTCCCTTTTTATTTATGATTTTGTTAATTTGAGTATTCTGTGTGTTTTGGTTAGATTGAATAAAGGTTTGTCTATCTTGTTGATTTTCTTGAAAAATCACTCTCATTGTTTCTTTGTTTTGCTTTCTTTGTTTCTCTTCTATTGATTTCAGCCTTTAATTTGATTATTTCCTGTCTTCTATTCCTCCTGGGTGAGTTTGTTTATTTTCGCTCTAGAGCTTTCAGGTGTGCTATTAAGTCTTTAGTGTGAGATTTCTCCAGGTTCTTTATGTAACCATTTAGTGCTATGAACCTTCTTTGCAGCAGCATTGCTTTCAAAGTGTTCCATAAGTTTGGGTATTTTGTGCATTCATTTTCCTTGATTTCTAGGAAGTCTTCAATTTCTTTTTTTCTTTCTTTACTGACCCAGGAGTGATTCAGTTAAGCATTGTTCAATTTTCATAAATTTGTGAGCTTTTTACAATTAGTGTTGTGGCTGAATTCTATATATCATAGTGATGCAAAGGATATAGAGAGTTTTTCCAAAATTTTTTGTATCTGTTAAGATTTTCCTCTTACTGCGGTTGGTTTTAAAGATGGTTCTATGAAGTGCTGAGAAGAAAGCATATGCTTTTTATTTGGGTAGAATATTCTATAGATGCCTGTTAAGATCATTCGTGTCATAACGTCTGTTAGGTCCTCTGTTTCTATGCTAAGTTTCTGTCTGACAGACCTGTCCAGTGGTGAGAGTGGGGTGTTGGAGTCTCCCATCCTTTATGGGGTAAATATGTGATTTAATCTTTAATAATATTTCTTTTACAAATGTGGGTGCTATGTATTGGTGCACAAATGTTCAGAATTGAAATTCCATCTTGGTGAAATTTTCCTGTGATGAATATGAAATGTCTTTCTTCATCTCTTTTGATTAATTTTAGTTTCAAATCTATTTTTTAGATATTAAGATTACTATACTAGCTTGTTTCTTAGGTCCATCTGATTGTAAAAATCTTTCCCCACCCCTTTACTTTGAGATAATGTCTGTCTTTGAAGTTGATGTGTATTTCTTGTATGCAGCAGAAGGATGGATCCTGTTTTCCTATCTCTTCTGTTAGCCTTTGTATCTTTATAGGCAAATTGACACTATTGATATTAAGAAATATTAATGACCAGTGATTGCTAATTCCTGCTATTCTTTGGGTTTGTTTTATGGTGGTATTTTGTATGTATTGGGTGGGGGATTTGACCATGTAAGTTTATCTATTGCTTGTGTTATTGTGGGTGTAGCTTCTTTGGGCTGGAATTTTCTTCTAGCACTTTCTGTAAGGCTGGATATGTGGATAAGTAAAAATCTTGATTTGTCATGAAATTGTTTTTCTGTTTATGGTGATGGAAAGCTTTGTTTGGCATAGTAGTCTGGGTTGGCAACTATGGTCTCACAGTGTCTGCAGAACGTCTATGAAGGACCTCTGGATTTCAAAGTTTCTATTGAGAAGTGGGGTGTAATTCTGATAGGTCTGCCTTTATATGGTATTTCATGTTTATCTTTTGCAGATCTTATTTCTTTATTCCATATGCTTTGATCATTATGTGGTGAGGGGACTAGTTGTTTTTGTTTTTGTTTTGCCAGTCTATTTGATGTTCTGTAGCTTCTTGTACTTTCATAGACATGTCTTTGTTTGGGTTGGGAATGTTTTCTTCTATGATTTTGTTGAATAAATGTTCTGTGCCTTTGAGCTGGACTCTTGGACTTTTCCTTCTTCTACCCTTATTATTTTGTGTTTTCTTAAAGTGATGTCCCAGATTTCCTTGATAGTTTGTGTTAATAATTTGTTGGATTTAACATTTTCTTTGACTGATGAATCTATAACCTCTATATTGCCTTCAAAATCCAAAATTCTCTCTTCCATCTCTTGTGTTCATTGAGCTTCAGTGGGTAGGTGTGGGTGTCAGGATGTGCCCCAAGAGGCTAGGGCATAAAGAGCAGGGCCATTGAACCAAAAGTTCAGAGACTCACCTCCAGATTAATGCAGGTCATATCTCTGGTGGTCACTGATGTGGTGGAGGATGTTTGAAGGTTTGGAGAGGGTGCTGTCAGATCTCAGGGACTTCAGTGGAAGGAGGTGGGTCTCAGTATCTGGCACTGGAGGCTAGGGCCTAGCAAGCAGGGCTGTCCAGCCAGAAGCCTAGACATACTCTTCGTCTAGGTGAGTGTGTTGTCAAGGTTCCACTATGATATTGCCTTATCTGTTTCTTATGTTTCTATGTTAATATTTGGGCATCTGTTGGAATGACTTACTGTTCCAGTTAAAATAATCATTTTTACCATATTATATTTTTTGGTTTAATGTGTATGAATGGTTTACCTACTTGTATGTCTGTGTATATAGGTGTGTCTGATGTTGAGGAGGATAGAAGAAGTCTTTGAAGTTTCTAGAACTGAATGCACTGACAGTTGTAAACGCTATGTGGTAGCTGAAAATTGAACCCAGGTCCTCTGGAAGACTAGGTAGTGCTCTTAACCACTGAATCATCTCTACAGTCTGTCTTACACTTTATAAAAAGGATCCTCTTAGTAAGCAGCCTTCTTCTAAGGGCTTATATCCAGAACCACTCAAGGAGACAGAGGAAGCCATAGCAATCCCATCAAATCACACACCACATAAGGAATACAGTAAAGTACAGCTACAGTGAGACACCACTGCACTATTGGCAGTAGAAAAGAGCAGAGGTGCATACATAATCCATGAAAACATTAATGTTTAATAAATAGTAAAGCACTGAAATGTAAGGAAAAGAAAGATGTGGAATGGAAAAAGGAAAACAGCCAGATTTTTCTCTTTATTTAGCCTAATCAATCTTGTTCATCATTTTAACATGTAGAATATAATTCATATAATCATGATAATATAATATCTTTTCCAATATTTTGTCAGTGATGAAATTTCTATGTCAGTCTTAATGGACATTTCCTAAATCTTGAGATATATATTCCTACATCTTTGTGTGCTTAGCAATTTTACTGGACTACAATAAGTGAATATACTGGATACATCTTGTACTATTTTTTATGCAAGATTCATATAGGATACTTTACACTGTGTGAAGATGTATTGCTGTGATTGGTGTAATACAAAGCTGAATGGTCAGTAGCTATGAACGAGTTATAGGTGGGAATTCCATGCAAAAAGAGCACTCTGGGAAGAAGGAGGTTGAGTCACCAGTCAGATGCAGAGGAAGCAGGATCTGCAGAGTGAGAAATAATAGTCATGAGCAACGTGGCAGGATGTAGATTAACAGAAATGGATTAATTTAAGCTTTAAGAACTCATAAGGGAAAATCCTAAGCTATAGGCCAAACTTTCATAAAAAGTAAGAAGTCTCTGTGTCATCATTAGGGAGCTGACTGGCAGGACAGAAAAAGACCTGCTCTACTAGAAACTTTATTTTTCATTTTTATACATATTCTTAAGCATTTTCCTAAATGCAGTTAAACTATCTGAAATTTTTTTCATTCTTTCATATTGTTGTCATTAAAATTTTATGCAATAAGCAAGTGACCAACATTTGCCTACAAAATCAATTCCTCCTCATTCAAGTATGCCTTCAACTGGTGATGACAAAAAACTCCTGCTCTAGGCAGTGCTTTCAATCATGTTTGAAATACTCAGACAGATGTCAAGAAGGAGAATGCTTTCAGGCCTAATCAAAGCATCAACAAACTTAATGCTGTTGTATAGTGAATTTCTGGACCTACTGTATGTTGATAACATTGAGTCAGCATTGTTTCTTCTAGTACTTAATAAAGGATGGAGATAGAGCCAGAGATCCACATTCACATCAGAACAAGGGATCGAGCTACCAAGGTCCAGTGGAAGAGCAGAAGGAGGGATAAAATGAGCAAGGAAGTCAGGACCGTGAGGGACTGGCCCACCAACAGAGACAGTGTGCTCGATCTATTGGGAGCTCATCAAATCCAGCTGGACCAAGACTGAATGAGCATATGACCTAACTGGACTCTATGAATGTGACTGCCAGTGGGGACTGACTGAGAAGTCAACGATAATGGCACTGGGACCTATCTCTTCTGCATGTATTGACTATTTGGGAACTTATTCTATATGGTTGCACATCTTCTTAGACAGAGATGGAGGGGGGAGGGCCTTGGGCTTCCCATAGGACAGGGTATCCTGCCCCATCTTAAGGAAGCAGGGGGAGGGCGGTGGGGTAGTGGGGGAACAAGGGGAGTAAATGTAAATTTTTCTTTTAACAACAAAAAAAAAAGGAAAAAAAGAGCTAAGGATAGATTCATTGAAGAATTTTCATCTTATTCCTACTAATAAACTGAAGATAGTTCTGTGAGTTCAAGGCCAGCTTGATCTACAAGAGCAAGTCCCAGACAAACCCAAAAGCTACAGAGAAACACTGTCTTGTTAAACCAAAACAGACAAAATAAACAACAAAAAAAAACCCTGTAATATCAGGGTAAATGCTGAAAGATCTGAAGATTTCATAGAAGTAAAAACTCCCTAGTGGCTTGACTGCTTTGCTTCTCTGATCTTCAGCTTGTATTCCAGGATCTGTCTTTGGGATTTTATCAGCCAAGCTACTTCCGGCACTCAACTTTTGGAGTACAAAGAAATTAACCTTTAAAACTAACATACGCTTTTCATTTGATCACATTTAACTTGCCAAAAGATAGTCTACCAAAATTTAGTGTTGGAGTGGTTTTTGTTTTGTCTTTTCAGGAGAATAAGGGCAACTAGATAAGAACTCTGAAGACCACTGGGCAAATGAGGCATATGAAGGAAAAGGACAAATCACCAAGATATTGGGAGAAATGATGAGAGTTCAGAGAGATGAAGGGGCAAAATCACCACCACATTACCTTCAATGTCCCAACCAAAAAAAAAGTGCTCCTGTTTTCTTCTGCCTTCTGGCTTCCATTCTCTGCCCAGTCATATCATTTTCTGTTTGTTGTAAAGACCTCCATGCCTTTATGTTTAGCTAGTGCATAGTTTTGACCTTTTATCTTCAGGAAAGATTTATTTGTACAAACAAGACATCACCATATTAACAAGGTATCACCATAAGTTGATTCTTAGTTTTACTGGTACATTTATAGTCATTTATTTTTGTTAATTTTCATATTACATATATATTTGTAAACAAATTGCTTTTCTTGATAAAATTAATACAAAATAAGAGGAACAGTAAAAATTATTAATTTAACTATTTTACATTTTAAGCATTATATAGAAATATAAAAAACAGAAGACCTTAAAAGTATTTTAAAAACTTTCCATAATAATAGTTTATAAAAGTTGTTTATTCCTATCTGTAGCAGAATTTCATCTAATATATATAAGAATTTTAGAAAATTTACATGGCAATGCTTATATAAATATGTGAATATACCCAAAGCTTTGATATTTGATTGATTGGCATTAAATGAAAATATTTTTTTCGCTCAGTATATATGTAACATATTTCTGTAAAGAAACCACCAATTATACTAATTACTAATTATACTAATTATAACAAGTAAGATGAGTAAAAATAATGATTGCCAAAAGTACCTACAACATTATTCAAAATAAAGGAATGGGTATGTTCTAAATGACCATAAACTAAGGAAAAGTTAAGTCAAATGTGGCAGATTCATACAATGAAATACATTTCAGATAATACACTCAGTGAATTATATTTAAAACTAAAAATGCATGAAGCTATGAAAACACTTCATTTGGAGGAAAGCTAGGTGCAAAGTTCATATGAAACCACAGCATAATTCCATTTACATAAAGAATGCTGGCTTTGCAATCCCATAGAGATACACACAGAGTTAGAGGTTACTAGAAAATCAGGAAAAGGGGAAAAGCAATGCACACTATTATTTCCAGATTTCTTTTAGGAGTCATAGACGTGTTTTTTAAATTAGGTAGAGGTGATTTTTTCAACCTTATGGTTAATTTAAAATTCATTAATGTTAAATCTAAAATGGTAAGTTTTCTGGTAAGTTTACTTCAATTGTAATTAATTGAAAAGCAAAACTTCTGTTTCTCATATCATAGATTTGTTTGTTAGATTTTATTTTTGCAACTATGTGCTACTAAATGGCTCTTCTGTAATTACTCTAAGACTATAAGTGTTAGTAACAGGAATTAATGTTATAAATTGGATAGAAAGATGATAAAGTTGGTAAAAAACACTTATTGAAACTACATAGTGAGATTCACCTAACATTGCCAGGAGACTCACAATTGTCTTAAATGCCTACTTCAAGAATCTCACTCAATTTTCTGTTCTATGTGGTTACTGTACATACACACACACACACACACACATTCAAAAAATTGAGGATGTAGCACTGGTATTGTAACTTAAAAAAAAAAAAGTGGTGTGAGCCAAAAAGATGCCATGTGATAGAACTCACTTGGAGGTTTTTGTTTTTTGTTAGTTAGTTTGTTTGTTCTTTGTTTGTTTGTTTTTTAATTGGGGGAAAGGGAATGGAAAAAGGGAGGATAAAAGAGAGGAGTCTGGACTCTTGGAGCAGGAGCAACAGTAGATAAGAGAGCAAAAGCTTGAAAGAGAAACAGAGAGAGATAGAGAAAGAGAGAGATGGGAGGTGAGCAGGGCCCTTTTAAAAGGGAAAGCAGTGAATGTGCACAGCAGGTGGTTTTAGTGGCTGCAGCTGAGAACAGGTCCATATCCTGTCAAAACCCCAAGGTCAGGCCAATACTGATGCCTGAGTACTAACAATTGTCTCTACTGTTAAGAATACGTAGTACTTTTGTAAAACACCCAGGTTCTGTTTCCAGTAGATATAATGCAGTGATCAACCCTCTATACCTTAATGTTCTAGAGGTTACATCATCCTCTTCTGGTCTTCATGGACACTGTCTTAGTTAGGGTTCCTAATGCTTGAAGAGACACAGAGAACATGGCAAAGGAGACTTGCTCAGTTTCATCGGTTCCGCCCATTATCATCATGGTGGTAAGCATGACTGCATACAGGCAGAATGTGTGCTAGAGAAGTAGGTGAGAGTCCTACATCTTGCAGGCAGCAGGGAATGATCTAAGTGTCACTGAGGGAAACTTAAACAAATAAGACTTCAAAACGTGTCCTGAAAGTTTCCTCCATCTAAGGGAACACCTCCTGATAGTGCCATTCTCTATGAGCATGTGGTGGCCAATTACATTGAAACTACCACCATGAACTGGATACACAAAGTGTACATATGTTCATGCATGTAAAATATTAATTGCATACATTAAAATACATTTTAAAATCTTTAAAAGATGACTTAGTTTTTAAGTCTGAAATGTTTAATCATACTATAATATAAAAATAAAAGATTAAAATAGAATATCTATATGTTTAATCTATTACCTTTCTATCACCTATCATCTATTTCCAGATGCATCATTAAATACATTGTATATCCAAAATGAATAAAATAAAAGAGATAAATAATTGTTGCTTCAGGAATGCTGAGAATTCATTATATCACTGATTTACCTAAGTAACTTTACTTGTATATGTGCTTTTACTTTCTATTCTATTCATTTTAGTTTCATGTTCCTTGTTTCAAAACTGTAAAACTGTGCATTCTGCAACGATATAATTGTCAGTTGAAAAGAAGATTTGTATGAATAAAAGTTCATGTGATTTTTTTCCTTTAGGGATCCATTTCTGTCAATTATATAAAATACAGACATCTAGAAATGTGACATTTAGGAATACTTACACACATATCTATTTCAACTAATAAGCTGAGTTTTACTTATGTAATGTATTCCAATCACATGAAAGTCATAAATGTAAGTACACTCTCAGAAGTGAATGCTATTACAATAAAGTATTCTGCAATAAAAGAATACGCAGCAAAACACAAAAGTATAAAAAGCAGTATGCTCTTGGTGCCTAATCTGCCAAAAATCAGGTCTGCAAAATTTTTGATGATTCATTCCTTTCCAAAGTTTTCTTTTAGCATTTTCTAAGAATAAATTTATTGTAAATGATATTCTCTGAATCATCATAGAAATAGTAAAGTATATAGAATATGTTGAGTAATTAATAATCTTCAATGAAATTTAACAAAAATAATATTGTGTGTGCATACATGCATATATGCCTCACTGTGTGCGTTTGTGTGTGTGTGTGTGTGTGTGTGTATGCATGCAGATGTAAAGATTCTGTGAGATAAATAATCTTAGGGAATGTTTTCTGTCACTCTTTTAAATTCTGTATCATTCACTGTACCATTTTGAAATGTAAAAGGAAAAAAACTGCTAAAAGAAACAGTTGGACTCCATATACTCCTTCCATGAGTGTTGTCCTTGGAAAAAAGAAATAAAATCAGCTACTATTTCATTTATTATCAGGGGAATCGATGTTCTCAGTAAGTAGACTATTTGTTCTAGAAGAGAGGACCCATAAATATTCTTCACAGAGATTAAATTTTTAAAATTGCATACAGAAAATAAACACAGAATTAAGGATTTATGGCACAGAGCCCTGAAGAGTATCATTCAAATTGGGTTAAAGGCAGATAGCCCCATGATTTCTTGGATGATACTAGAGAGATCAATTATGTTTAAAGCTTATAAAAAGAAGAAGGAGGTCTACTACTAACATTGATCCATCCCACTTTTGTGAATGTTTCTTATCATTGCATGCACACTTAAAATTGCAAATAAATTTCAATAAGAAATGAGATTTCTGAACAGTGTACAAGCCTTATTTGATAAACTAAACCGAGTGTAAACTAAATATGAAATATGCATAATTTCTCTTCAGTAAGTCTTCATATTAGCTTTTCTACTTCATTATGACAGATTCGTAATTAAACTTGGCCAAATACTATTATACATTATGAAAAGTAAATACTAAAGACTTAAAAACATTTACTCTTATGAGGACAAAAGGTTTACCAAAATCATTTTGGAGTAGCAATGTGTGAAATATCATTCCTTATTTTGTATTTGTGTCACATATAATAAGTTAGACAACAATTATTTCAGTACTTTGTAATGTTTTGATTTTGTAATCATTTAGAGTTTATATATAACAAATAGTTTCTCAATGGACATTGTCTCTAAAGTTGGGCATTGTTAGAGTACTTTAATGTAACTTTTCTTTTGTCAAAAAATTTAATTACAGAGACATGATTCAAAAACTACTAGAGAAAACACAACACAGGAAAATCTGGGAGGAGTGTTAGCTGAAAAGATTAAAATAAACAAAATTACTTGGTACTATAATTATATATTCTTATTAAATATTTCTTCTCTAGATCTTTCTTATAAATTTTAAGGGAACATGCTTTATATGATATGGTTTATAAAATTTAAATGTATATCAAAATATAAATACCATGGGGTTTGTCAATCAATACACAAAAACATTTTAATAATGTTCCTTTTCATAATAATTCTGCAAAAAAAATCACACAAAAAAATAAAGTATACATTTTACCCCATAGATTGGGAATGTTGACATAATGAGGAAAAGGTATGCTATTAGTAGCAATGCCTGACTGATGTCATAAAAATGAAGATGCTAGCTAACATCTGAGTGGATTGAGAAGCAAAATGAACAGAAGATTGAGCCAGGCTAAGACACACTTTTTGCAGGTAGGTTCTTATTTCCAAACATCACAGTCTACAGAAACAGTGATGCCAGCTAAGGACCCATTGTTCAAATATGGGGTCCAGCTGGGGACATTTTATATTCATACAATAACAATCCACCTATGTTCTCCACAGGCTCATGGGAATGTTATAACACAAAATGACTTTAGTTAAACATCAAATGACCATATAATGTTGACAGTTTAACACTGTTCAGAGTCTCTTCTGAGACTTACAACTCTCTACTATTTGCTAACACGTATATTTTCAAATAACGAGTTGCAGGTTTATAATATAGGATGGCACATAATAAACTCCACATTATGAAATTGAACAGTGAAAGAATATCAAGGAAAGATGAGTTCAAAGCAAAACTCCAATACCATAGAACAAACAAAATGACAGCTCTAATTCTCTATGCTGGGGCTCAGAATGACCTTGTTGGTGTTCTAATAGACAAAGTTAGGCTCATTCTTCCAGATTTGTTGCCTGTGGCACATGTGACATCACACTTAGATATCTATCCCCATTTAGTGACTTCAACTGGCATAGAGAATGCCTCACATTTTACAGTAGCCCAGGCTGTCTATTCTAGCTTAGGATTCACACTCAAAAGTTCATATATACATCCCCTTTAGGTGCTCCACAAAGAGAATCTAAACTTGCTAGAAATTGCCATGACTCAGAATGACTTTCTGGTACCTTTTTACAAATCCTCATGATTCCCTCATCACTGTACTTGTTTCTGTGAACAAACCAGAAGCATATAGAGACAAACTTTGTTGTCATCTCAAAAAGTATCCTGATTCACAGTTGTCTATAACTATAATGGCCTTTGTGAGACTTGCTTCACCTTTGAGAACACATTATTAAGCAAATATTTGTCATCAGAATACTCAAAGGCGTTACGTTTTGGGATATTCTCATACAAAATATACCTGCATTATTCCACCATAGAGCTTTTAATAGCAGGTGTGTTTTCCCCTCAATATATGTTTCCTATTGTCAAAATGTAAAGCCCAAGTTTTAGCCTTAATGTCACTAAACTTTTTATACAATTGTAGACAAAATTCCCATGCCAGTTCAGGCTTCTTTTTTTCAGTAAGTGTGCTTGTTTCCTATTGTTCTGTTCCATTGGGAATTCTCACTATAAATCAGTGAAAAAATAATAAGTAATAGATATGTCTACATGTTTGACATATATGCTATAGTTATTATGCCATTTCTTTTTAATTTAATCTCACTTAAATGATAGTACATGAGAGTAGGCAGTTAAAATCTGCAACAGAATATAATCCATATTGCTAGTAGTATCATTCCCAGTAGAAATTTCCTTCTATTTTTAAACTCTATGAGCCTGGTTTCTACTGCATGAAAAAGCATTCTGGTACTTCTGGGTTAAACAGGATGCCCATTAAGCTCTGCTAAGACTGCAGCTCCAAGGTTTTCCACATTCCCCTACAAATCAGGTCATAATCCTCCGAACATATGGTAAGGATTTTTAAAGTGACAACCCTACTCACCAATACTG
Source organism: Dicrostonyx torquatus (assembly GCA_028555095.1). NCBI lineage: Eukaryota > Metazoa > Chordata > Mammalia > Rodentia > Cricetidae > Dicrostonyx > Dicrostonyx torquatus. Next base: position 349,822 of record JAQHUG010000625.1, read on the forward strand.
ATTCTGAATTACTTTTCTTATTGCTATGATCTAATACCTGACAAGACACCATTTAAGGAATGAAAGGTTTATTTGGCTTACAAGTTGTATTCTCAAATCATTAAATAAAATATAATAGTCAGCTACCAAAATTTCTACATTTTACCAGAAAGGCCCCACCAGTTTTAAATCAACTGCTGGCCATAGCAGGTGGCCTGTGAAAGACATTTTTTTATTTAAGACACAGCTCTGTAATTCTATAAATCTGAAATATAAATCTTTAAAAACAAGTGTAAAATGTTTAATGTAAAGGATAGGGATAAGAGATGATTTTAGTGTATAAAAAATTTAGTTTCTCATGGAGAGAATGAGGATTTATTTCTAGACATTGACATGGCAGCTTATAATCATCCATGGTATCAATAGCTATATAGTTCAGTAGATCTGTCACCAATATTTTGATATCATGCACATAAATAGTAATAAATTTATCTTCAAAAATGGAATTATAGAACTGATACCATAAAAAAATTAACAAGTGTATACAATAAAATTATTTTAAAAAAACAAGAAGAGAATGTATGGATGAGGAACAGACCCCATGAATGTGATTGGAGTCATCAAATTACAACAAACTTTATAACTATAAAATGTTTTCTATCAGTCAATGGCAACAAGTGGTGAAATATCAACACATAATATGATTAAAAAAATGACAAAGGCTTTACGTATAAAATCCAAAAGTAAAAGAAATACATATATTATAAGAACTACAGAAGAGTGAAATCATAGCAATATCAAGTGTTCTATATCAGTAATTATTTCTAATGTAAACACTTTTGATTTTTAAGTCAGAGAAGAATTGCTGGGCAAGACAACAACAAGAAAAAATAAAGCTCAATTTGTCGCACAGAAAATTTACAAATAACCTTGAAGTACAAGTGTATGTGTAGACAAAAGGTGAAAGAGGGAAAAACATGTTTATCCAAGTAGAACCCAATGAACCACAAAACTCCTATAGTCATAAATATCAAGAAAAATATTAGGTGAAATACTAATAGAAAATCAGCAAATTATGTAATGACAAACTGTTCATTTTTTCAGGAAGAGGAGGAAAATATTATGAATGAACTCACTGTAGTACCACCTAATCCATGATGTAGTCATTGAGAAATAATAATGAAGAGGAAGGCAGTCATTTACTCATCCTATGAGATTTTAACATTCCTGCTATAGTAATGCCTATTATCAGGGTATTGGAGTAAAATATTGACAAGAAAAGAAAAGACATGATGGAAAGTTTCTACTGACAGAATGACACATACCACCAGATATAGTTGTAAATAACATCAACCCAAGCATCCAATGTAATCATAGTAGAAATTTTCTGTTATTCCATGAAAATAATTCAAATATTATACTGAAACATGTCTTTACAGTTTTAAGTAGATTGAAATTTTACCAAGTGTCTTTGCTGACAATAATGTATTGAAAATAAAAATCAACATTAATATGAAAAATTACAAATAAGTTCTAACATAAAAAAATACTGTTAAAAAATAGAAGAAAAAGAAAGCCCCTGATGTGGGATTTTCCTCTGTTTGCTATGAATACCACTGACAAATAAAGAAACGGGCTTGGCCTGATAGGACAGAACAGAGCTAAGCAAGGAAAACTAAGCTGAATTCTGGGATAAAGGAGGTGGAGTCAGGGAGACACTATGGAGCTGCCTCCAGAGACAGACACACTGAAATATTGCCAGTAAGACACTGCCACGTAGCAATACACAGATTAATGGAAATGGGTTAAATTAATATGTAAGAGTTAGCCAATAAGAAGCTAGAGCTAATGGGTCAAGCAGTGATATAATTAATACAGTTTCTGTGTGTTTATTTTGGGAGTCTGTACATTTGGGAAATGAACAAACAGACTTACTATAACAAATCCCTAAGAAAAATATGAGATAAAGGAAGACTAAAACCGGTATGTTAAAACATTTTGGGTTGATTTTTATTCAGAGTGAAAGATATGGGTCTCATTTTATCCTTCTAGAAAGTTAACATCCAGTTTTTTTCAGTGCCATTTCTTGAAGACATCATCCTTTCTGTACTGTGTATTTTTGGTATCTCTGTTAAATACTAGTTGGTGCTAGTTTTGTGCACTCATGTTTTAGTCTTTGATCTGTTCTTTTGATCTACAAGCCTGTTTTTCATGTGTTAGTATCCAACTGCTTTCGTGACTATAAATCAATAATATAGCTTTCAATCTGCTATGTAAACCCCTCTAGCAATCTTCCTTTTGCTCAAGATTGCTTTTGTTCACTTTCAGTAAACGTTCTGATTCTAACATTAAAAAATGAAATATATTTATAAATTAATGGTATCTGTGTCATAAGATTGCAATTATATAACTATCATTAATCCTACAGATTCTTTTTAAATTTATTTGTAATTTTTTTATTTTTTTATTTATTTTTTTCTAACATTTTATTTTTTTATTTTTTTTATTGTTAAAAGCAAAATTTACATTTACTCCCTTTGTTCCCGGCCCTCCCACTCCCCCACTACCCCACCGCCCTCCCCCTGC
>JAQHUG010000625.1:360049-374946 GCA_028555095.1 Dicrostonyx torquatus
AACATTCCCTGGATAGCTGAAAATAGATACACTCTCATTTTACTAATTTCCCTTTTGTTCTATAATTGTGTTCATTATATGTTCATTGAATTTTCTTAATGTCTGCTTTATACATTTAAATAATTTTCATGAGTATTTTATGAAGCATTGCTTTATAAGTGGTAGGAGACAACTTAATATTCTGTTGTAAAATAAGTCTCAAATGATACAATTATCAGATTTAACATCTAGAAAAATATTTAAGATTAGGATGTATGAATATTATAGAATGAGATCAATATTGAAGCAATAAAATGGGAAGCTATTGCACTAGCCCTATTGTAAGACAATATTTTATGGAACTTGTCTTGATAGACTAGATGATTAAAAATTATTAAGCCAGGCAGTAGTGGCACATGCGTTTAATCCCAGCACTCACGAGGCAGAGACAGGCGGATCTTTGTGAGTTCGAGACCAGCCTGGTCTACAAGAGCTAGCTCCAGGACAGGTTCCAAAGCTACAGAGAAACCCTGTCTCGAAAAAAACAAAACAAAACAAAAAAATTAAGTGAGAGAAATGGGAAGGTAGTTCAGTTAGTAAAAGATTTACCATGCAAAAATAAAAATCTGAAATTGGTCCTCCCGAGTCTATTTCAAAACTCCAGGTATGGCAGCATATACATGGAATTCCAGAACTGGGATCTGGAGACAATCAGATCACAAGGGCTCACTAAAGTTAATCTAGTGTATTTGATGAGCTTCAGAACAGCGAGAGACTCTGAATCAAAAAGAAGGTATATGCTTGTGTTTACTTTCCCTCTCAGCCTAGGAGTTCATTCATGTTGTCCTAATCTGGATTACTCTTTCTTCTTCTTCTTCTTCTTCTTCTTCTTCTTCTTCTTCTTCTTCTTCTTCTTCTTCTTCTTCTTCTTCTTCTTCTTCTTCTTCTTTCTATGATTATGAGAGATAGAAGATGTGAATTTGTATGGAAGAGGATGTGAGGATTATCTGGGGAAAGGAAAAGCTGCATATATTTATATGGAATTCCATATATAATATGGCCGGCATCTAAAAACTGATACCTTTGCACACTTTTACATGTGGACCTCCATGTTAGTAAACACATACATTCACACACAGGCTAAAAAAATAAAGAAATATGGCTATACTGAAGCTTCAAGTTAGAGGAAGAGTTTACAAGAGTCTCTAAAAGATTTTTCAAATCCACTGAGAAAATAATAGAAAAGAAAAATGGTGTCTATGATTTTTATACTAATATCTGTATTGAAACTTAAGGAAATCATCAAGTTGTATCTGTGGGAGTGATAAAATATTTTGCATTCTATTTGTATGTGAATGTGTGATTTCTTATATATCCCTACTTCTTCTCTTAAACTTAAGGTCTACCTTGCTCTTTACCTGTGAAAATTTCAATGGAAATTATTTTACCATTTGTATGACAATAGATAGCAAATGCTCACAAAGTTGTTGTAAAAGCAAACTCCTGCATGTTACATTCCACTCATGACTACCACAAGTCACACAAGAAATTAAACCCAATGTAGGCCTAATTCTCTTCACATGACAAAAAATCGCCCCACTATCAATCTTGTTCCAATACTATGAACTAATAAACCCCAAAATACTAATAATGTCTGCTATAGCCTCAGTACTTATTGGAGCCTGTAACGGACTAAACTAAACACAAACACGAAAAATTAATGGAGTGATGTGAATGAATACTTATACAGCTTTTACAAAAGTAATGTATCTCTTGTAAAGAAACTAAATACAGAGAGATTATGAAATTTAGCACTACTTTTCTTGGATGTATGCCTAAAGGAAACTGAACTGTGGGAGCCCAAAGTTTTAAATAATTTCATCTTCTCTAAAGTTCAAAGAGGTCAAACCTATTGGTCATATCATAACATTTATGTACACATGGTGATGCTGTATGATGTCACAGGGAAGATATTTGATGCAAATGAATTGGTTAGGGAAGACATACCATAGAAACTTAACCGAAATAAAGAAAGAAAACTCTCAGATGAAAGACAGTGCATAATCCTGGGACTTGGGTTCTTCAGTGTATATTTAATATAGAAAAATATATGCCTGAGGAAATATACTGTGGGTTAAAATAAGGCTGAAAGTATGGGTGACTATTACTGGGTAGTGAACTTACATCTTTATTTAAAGTGATAAAGGTTTTCTGATCACAACAAAGTCTTAATTAGCAGGCTTCAAGAATATAAAGTGAGATGAATCCTTATAATATATAGGAGATACAGGCAATTAGGTAATGATGAAAAAAGAAATATAGAGAGGCTTTTAAAATAAGATATTAATTAGAAAACAATAAATTGTGATCTTTAAAATGTACTCATAGCACTTATTTTTAAGATATGTGTATATTACATATGAATATAAATCAGAAAAAAGTAACTAAGTATAAAATTAGTCATGGAATCTTGGCTTTTTTTCGAATGAATGGTTATATAAAGTTTAATGAATACTATGTAAACATTATATCTCACATACTACTTTTCTAGTAACTGCTCAAAGAAAAATGCTAGTAGTATATAAAATATATTTTAGTACATAAAAAAATTAATAAATGAGTTGCCAATTTACTTTAAAGATTTAGATCACTGAAAAAAATTGATGTATGCAACTGTGTCTCACAAAACTTTTAAGACACATGTCATTTTTACTTGTTTTACAGTAGTAACCTTGCAAGAATGACAGCTACAGAGCAGATGAAAATTATTAAATACTGGCAGATAACTATTGCTGCTTTTCTTCCTGCCCAGGAACAGAGAAAAATCTCTTGTTCTCTCTTTTCTACTATACTAACATTCTGAATATTATCAGTAAAATTGAATCAATATTGTTTCATCTTCTTAACTTTATGTTTTCTAGTGTTTTGAATTCATTTCAGGAAAACCATGTGGCTAGAAATCAGACACATGAAGAAAAATGAACTGAAAAATAAAGTTGTTGGCATTTAATTACAGAAATACCATAACACCCCAACTACAATTAAATGCTATTAACATGCTGATGTGTTACAATTATGCACTCAGTAATTGTTAAGAAAAGGTTTAATGAATAAAATGGTAGGATGGAATCCAGCTGGACCAGGACTGAATAAGCATATTGACCAAACTGGAATCTCTGAATGTGGCTGCAAAGGGTTCTGACTGAGAAATCAATGATAATGGCACAGAGACCTATCTCTTCTGCATGTATTGGCTTTTTGGGAACCTAGTCTATATGGATGCACACCTTCTTAGGCTGGGATGGAGTGGGGAGGGCCTTGGGCTTCCCACAGGGCAGGGTACCCTGCTCCCTCTTAAGGAAGCAAGGGGAGGGAGGAGGGATATTCTGGGAGCAGGAGGTCCTGGGACAAGGAGAGTAAATGTAAATTTTTCTTTTAACAATATATATATTTTAACTATATATATATTTATATTTATATACACTATATCAAATTTAAAAAAAGAAAATAGTAGGATGGAAATAAACATGTGCTTTTTGGTAACAGTTTATATCTACACTATATAAAATAAGATTAGGCATACAAAATACATAAAAATTGGATCAAATGTGAGCTATATGGTTAAAATAAAAAGCAAGTCTAATATAATTTTTATATAAACTTGCAATATAGAGCACTGGGAATAAATATGTTTAAAGGGAGTGGCTCTATGAATACTTTTCTTTTTTCTTTCTAATGGCAGAGGGAAGAATGGATCTGAAGGTTACTAGTCAGAAAGTTATTGATGTCCTAACACCATTCAGACTAGAGGGTGATAATATTTGCTAAATCTAACAGTGGGTCTAGACAGGCCTTACAGAGTCATTTAAATGAATTTAAACAATACATCTAGGGGCATAAAGATGTAAGCAAACATTGTGAGTGTGTGTGTGGTTGTGGGTCCTTATAATTTAACCAAATGCATGACAATATGTATTAAAAACTCAGGGAATTTATGCATTTCTATGAAAACGTACATAAAGACTGATCCATAGCCTAGGAGCTATGGGTAACTCATAGATACTAATAGTGGGTGACTCAATTTTCTTTAAGCCTGGAGTCCCTGATAGGTGAGTAGAATGCATTGGAAAATATACTGGCAGCAGGAATTGGACTTGATTAGTGAATAAAACGAAATAAATAAAAAGGACAAAATGTTGGGTTGTAGGTTAGGAGACATGCATCTGAGCGCAGTTGGGTAAACTAGTAGATATGATCAAAGCACATTGTACATATTTCCCAGAAAACCAAAAGTCAGTTATCCAAGAAAACTTTGAATAGATATAACCTGATATATTACTTACTCATTCATTTATTTGTTCACTTTTTCTGGTACTGGGGGGTTAAAATACACTTTTCTGCATAGATAAATACAGTACTAATTAGCTAGATCCCCAGCCTGAACAGTCTATCAAAATTGCCTCCCTCATTTAAAATATTTCCCTGAAAACATCTCTAAGTATACATGATTATATTATAAATTGCTTTGAATATGTTCATAACTTAGGAAGATATAACAAAAGCATATATATCAAAAGAAATAAAAATCTAAAAATGAACATCTTTTATTGTAAACATAAAACGGAGATAGAGAGAGGATTTAGTGAAAACTTGGAGCAGGGTGAAGTTATATATTCTGAATGCCTGGTCTCAGTGACATACTTCCTCCAGCAATGGAACAGCTTTGAACCCACTAGCAGCACCACCAACTGGATACCAAAGTTTCAATTGCCTTAGACAATGAGGGACATTCTTAGTCAAATCACAGCATTTCATTCCTTGGCCTGCATATGAGTATGACCATATTATAAAATAAAATTCATATACTAAATCCCACAGTTCCCTACAGTCTTTAGCAATTTGAACAATATTTAAAAATACAAAATCTTTTCTGAGACAAGGTAATAACTTCATCACAGTCACCATGAAACAGTAATATAAATAAACCTCAACATATGTAATTCTAACTTGTACTGATATAAGATGATGATTATAACTCCAGGAAGAGGGAATGAGGACAGAGTGAGGGAAAGACTGAAAAAATAAAGACTGAAACCTGGCATAGTAAACACCAAATCCTGGCCAAATCCTCAGTCTCTACAACTATAATACTGACGAAATACAGCTCTCTTCTGAGTTGATTCTATTAAACTTATTTAGTTCTCTTTGCCTCTCAAGGTTCTAGAACCTATAACATCTTGAAGTGTCTATTGGAACCTAGTTTTTACTTCAACAACTTTGTACAATAGACTCCTAAGACTAAATCTTTTTCACGGCCTCCTCCACACTGTGACTTTCCTGCTCTACATTGTCTGGGTACATACAGTACCTGTCTTAAATCACAGAAACAGAATTAATTAACACCCCACTGTTTAATACTTCCTGTCTTTAAAATGGTACGTAGTCCATGGCTGTGCCAAGATAAACTATAAACTTAGGATGAACCCTTTTAATGATAGTTCTAGCAGCTTTTATTCAGAACACCCCTTGCATTTCATTTCATGAATTAGAGGATTAACATGGTAGAGTACTTGATTTGCTCCAGGTGAAAGCAGGATTTGCCTCAATGGTTCTAATATCCTTAAGAATTTCAACCCCTATTCCAATACACTTCCTGTCCACAACTCTAGGCTTCTTAGTGCTCCATTTTTCTCTTTAATATGTGTTTTATATTTTTCTACCTCATTGTTTTATTTTGCAATGTACTATTAGCAGCATTAAGCATAATATTGTGAAGTCTTGAAATTTTCTCCATCAAAGAAATTAATCTGTCATTTTCAAATATTCCCTCATACAAGTACTCGGGATAAGGGTAGAAGACATTCTCATTCTTTGTCAAAAATATCACAAGAATATTCTCTAACTCAGTTTCTAATATTACTCTTTTCTTCCATCTGTTAAACTTGGTCTCTACAGTCCAAATTCTTCTCACTACTACTGTCTCCAGGCCTTAGCTATAATAACCAACTAAACTCAACATGTTCAACCACTTTTCTAGTTAAAATTGCAAAATCTTCTACATTATTCCAAAACCCAGCATGGTCAGAATTTTCACAAAAGTATTCTATACTGTATCACCAATCTCTGTATTTGTGACCTATTAGTAAGATAAAACATGTCTAAAGGCAATCTGTGGAAGGAAGGATTTATTTTGCTCATCATGGTGAGGAGGTATGGCAAAAGGTAGATAGAATCAGCAGGGACACAAAGCTGAGATATTATATTTTATATATCAAGCATATGTCAGATAATAATAAAGAGTAACATAAAAACAGTACAAAGATATGCACTGTCAAATCTTACCCCTAGTGTCAAGTTAAGTATATATGGTAACTTCTAAGCCTCAAAAGCAGTACCATCAACTAAAGACCAAGTATTCAAATGATTAATAGTAAGAAGTAATTACTCATTGAAACTACCCTGCTACTCTGAGTGAACTCTTACCTTAAATGTGGAACCCTGTTGACCTTTCTACTGTGAAACTATAATTAGCTCATTTATTCCAATTGATATGGAAAAGAAATTCAGAATTTATTAGGGAAATTTTAGCAATAAGGTTATAATAGGGTTTAAATAATGTGAAATGGAATTTTCATTTATGAATTATTAAATAATAGATCACAATTCAAGTTGATTTTATGACTCTCTAGAAAATACTTCAGAGGGCATAATAAAGCACTTTGTTTTTACACCTTCCTATATTTGGCATTTTAAATAAATTCCTTAGTACACTTGTTGTTATAATATATTTCACAAATACAAACTCCCTTATTTCAAACGCAAACATCCATTATGTGTATTAAATATATCATTTGAATAAAAATGTGCAAGGCAATTCCTTAGAAATGTTTTTATTATTTATGAGGGTTAAACAACTGATTTGACTGTCAACAAATGTTAATGTACATTTAAGCTACATGAGCAGATTTGCTGCCAGATTGTAGTATAAGAAGTTTTAGAGTAAATAAAACTACTTCTACCAATGTTACATGAGAAGAAAACAGCATAGCAAAGGGTCAGTTCATAACAGTTAATTCTTGTTCAAAGAATCAAATATTATTCTCATAAAAGAAAGATTACTCAGATGACTAAATGATCTATTAATTTTAGCTAAATTATTTTACACAACACTAAGTTAGTTTTGCATATATCAGAATGTTTGTTTTTGGTAGTTCCCTTGTCAACATTAATATATCACCAAATATATCATATTAAACAATAATAGAGTACCTTTTAAAGAACTGTTCCTGGTCCATAGACAAATAGATTATAAAAGACCTGTTTCATTAATAGCAGCAAGAAAATAGCAACAAAGAACGAAACGATGAAAATCACAATTTCCTATAACATTCTCAATCGATGTTAGTGTAGTATTATTAGACGTGGGAAATCACTAAATCAGGAATATAAATAGCTACTACAGTTTTATCACAGTTTCAGTGAAATTTAAATCTTATTTCACTAAGAGTGATATTTAAGTCAAACTAAGAATTAGTATCAGGTCTTATGCAGAAATTTGGTAGATCAGAGAAATCCCAATAGTTCATGTCAGTGTTGAAAAATCACAGACACACACACACACACACACACACACACACACACACACACACACAGATAGGGAGAGACAGAGAGAGAGTTTAAATGATTAAAGACAAAGTAGTTTTATATCTAATTCAGAAGTGTTTTCCTTTATACAGTACTAAGAATAGAATCTTAGCTGTGTAACTCTTTCAGAGTTCACAGTTACTCACACTAATGTGGCTTCTTCTACATGAATGTTTCATGTTATTAAGCCTGAATGTAAAATCTAGCCATTTCATGGGTTGAAACAAATAGTGAAAAGAAAAAAAAAAGTAATTAGTCATCTAGAACTACATATGATTGGGATTTGGCAAACCATAAGAAAACAGGATAATACTGAGGTCTTGTCTAAAGCCAAATTAAACCTTGATGAAAGCCATTTATATTATCTGCTGAAACTCTGAAAGAACCTGTGTCCTGTGCTTGACTAAGGCAAGAAATAAAAAGCAAATTGTAGTTTTTTTCCTATAATATAAAATAACTATTAAATATAAAAATAATTAAATAAAAGTCCTAATTAAAAAGAAAACAAAAAAGAAGAAAAAATAAAGAACTCTGGATCTTAAAATGTCCTTTACTATACATAACAGAATACTAACATAAAGAGGACAAGAAACATGATAATGATAGGAATCAAAAACCAGAATAAAACTGAAAAATGGATAAGGAAATACTATCATTCAGGTGTGATAATCATGTATCTCTGGGATTAGCACACTCTGGAACCCTGAAATAAGGAACCTGAAGCAGGAAGATAGAATGATCAAGGTCAGGCCTGTATAGAAAGATCACAAAGGCTGAGAGCCAATCCCTTCTCAGAAAGCCGAAGTATCTTTGTGGCTCAGTGGAGGAGCAGGAGTGACTGCTGGAATTGCAAAGAAAACACAAAAATGACAGACAATAGCTAGGCTGATGGATAACTGACCAACATGTAATGCAGAGATGCAGAGATATGGAGTTATAGATGAGAGAGAGAGAGAGAGAGAGAGAGAGAGAGAGAGAGAGAGAGAGAGAGAGAGAGAGAGAGAGAGAGAGAGAGAGAGAGAGGTCGTAGCCCACAGAAGTGATTTCATTTTACCTTGACTCCTTGACTAAAAGCCAGAGAGGTCAGGCCTAGTCTTGCTCCTTCATGGGTATTGACAGGAGATTTAACTTTAAGCTGTGGCTAGTACAGGATATCTTGAAGTAGGAAGTGGCTACTTGGTGTCATTTATATTAAAATGGTAACTTCTTTCTTTGTTCTTTGAATCATGATAAACAAAAAGCCTTTTGCTTTCTTCACCTTTTTTGGATTTGGATATTTAAAGATTTAAGAAATAAACACGGAACATTCAGTATTTACTGAATTGCTCTCCCTGTACTACCCTATGTCTCTAACTTTTTTATACCTATGTTTATTCTGCCTAACATTTCGAATCCACATAACTCCATCCTGGAATGAATGAATCTGGTGAGGCTGGACCCTGACAGATATTGCCCCGATATTGGGCTACAAAAGAAATATGGATAGATAGATAGATAGATAGATAGATAGATAGATAGATAGATAGATAGATAACAGATATAGATTGGTCATATAATCACAAATCCACCCTTATGGAGGTAGGCAATATAAACAATAGTAAGGCAAAAATGGGTACTATACTTTCAAGAGTCACGACCAAGCAAAAGATAATGGGATGTTTCCACATGGCGAAAATCCCTATTAATATATGATGCTTTATACAGTGGAAATAGCATTCAGAAATAGACAAAATAAAGATAATCTACATTAGCAATTCAGATAAATTGTACCAGTAAAACTAGTAAGATAAATGCTTTGTACAAAAATAAATAACTCTTTTAAAATACAAAATCATATTAAGGTCAAAAAGTTAATCATATAAATAGATAAGGCTAGAAACATTTCATATGGAAGGAAGAGTGGATATTGGAGAAGGGAATAAGATATCTACATTAACAGGAGTCATTTTAAGATTTGCAAGAGACTTGTCTTTTGAGGGGATCCCAGGTATTCACAGGGATGTCCCAGCTAGGTACTTGGGCAGCAGAGGAGTGGGTGCCTGAACTGAACTTGTCCCATAGTTACTTTGTTGAATATCTCAATCGTCACCATAGAAATTTCGCATGATGGATGGAGATAGAACCAGAGACCCACATTCACACCAGAGCAAGGGATCAGGGATCGTGCTACCAAGGTCCAGTGGAAAGAGCAGAAGGAGGGAGAAGATGAGCAAGGACGTCAGGACTGTGAGGGACTGGCCTATCAACAGAGACAGTGGGCTTGATCTATTGGGAGCTCATCAAATCCAGCTGGACCAGGACTGAATGAGCATATGACCTAACCGGACTCTCTGAATGTGACTGCCAGTGGGGACTGACTGAGAAGCCAATGATAATGGCACTGGGACCTATCTCTTCTGCATGTATTGGCTTTTTGGGAACTTATTCTATATGGATGCACATCTTCTTAGACCGAGATGGAGGGGGGAGGGCCTTGGGCTTCCCACAGGGAAGGGTATCCTGCCCCATCTTAAGGAAGCAGGGGGAGGGCAGTGGGGTAGGGGAGGAGCGGGAAGGCAGGGAACAAGGGGGAGTAAACGTAAATTTTTCTTGTAATAAATAAAAGAAACACTTCATATCTTCAGGAAAAACTAAACCTTAATTTCGACTATATACTTGTTTCACATTTAATACTTAGTGGTTCACAAATCTACAAATACATTTTACTGAGCACTTATGCAAATTGACTTGAACCCAAATATGAATGCTTTCATTTTCATTTTACATTATCTCAATTGGCAGGTAGATAAATAACACTTACTAACAATTGTAAATCATAGTTCTTTGATGTCTAATATTTCATATATAAATAACCTACTGAAAAATCTCTAAAGCATTCCATTAGCCAGTGAAAATATTCCTAGTTATATTAGATTAAGGACATAAAATTTTCACTTATGGGATGACAATTCTTCCTCCAAGAGACAAGAATCTAAGAGACATCGAAACACTATGCATGAGTTATTGAACAGGGTTGTCCCAAAGACTCTGAAAACATACCAGTTATTGCCCATTATTTTGTTCCCCCCAATAGTGGAATGCAAATTCCTACTTCTGAGAATATCATGCACTTCAACCACAAAGTCTAGAGGTCTCTGAACTGGAAGTAATTTTTAAAGCCTTCTTTCTGAATTATTGTACAGGAAGATGAAATGAAAGCTTCAAATAAGGGAAACAATCAACTGTCCTACCAAACTGTAAGGCCTATGAAATACAGCAACCAAAATGCATGGCCCATTCAACAGAAGGAAAGTCAAGCCCAGTCATAGAATCCTAGTCAATTACTGAGGTATGCTGAAGCCAAAGGTCGTGGAAAAGAACTACTATTTTACTCAATAGGCATAATACTTAAATACATTCAAAGCATCTGTCATTACACCCATATATGAGTGTAGTACTAACTGTATACCAAGAAAACTTCTCTTTGTAAGAGCTGGAAATCATTATATAAAACCACAACTAATCAAAATGTAGAACTATAGATACCATTCCCAAATAGACAGATCTACAAAACATCCCCATACCTATGGCTCAAAGATTATTGTGGAGGATTTGGCAGAAAGATTGTAAAAGTCAGCAGATAAAAGAGATTGTATCTCCTAATAATGAACATCTTGGGGAAAATCATGTATTTAATTTAAAGATAAAAATTTTTATCATATTATTTTAATTATATTTTACTCTTCTCTATTGACTCCCTGATAAGAATTCTAGAAAATAGTGCAAAACCTAAAAGCATGTAGTATAAATGAGGGATATGTATATGCGTGTCTATATGCATTAATATATAATTAATATATTTTATATATAATTTATAAATATCAAACACAGTATTTCAAGAAAGAGGAAATATCTTTCAGGCATTCCAGTATGTTCCTTCAAGAATGGGTATTGGTAGAAACTTAAGGTGCTTCCACAGAAAACTGAAAGAATGGGACAGTTATAGACAACCTAAACTTTGAAACTTCTGAAACAAACAAATAAAAAGTTTCTCTGTGTCTGTATCAACAATAAATACAACAAAGAAAAAAGTGCCTAATCACAGGAAAATTATTTTTGAAGTCAAAACACCACACTGTGCTAAATTATCTTTTCTGGTTGCTGTGTAATGAAGTTTAAATCAATATTTCTTGTGCAAAATTATATATAAAGTTTTCAACAAATGCATTTTACTTTTTAGCATTGTGGATAAAGCTGCTCTACCAAAAAATTGCAAATGATTCAGAAATGGAAAAGTACAGATGAGAATTCTTTCAAAAAAATGCTGACAAAATAAGGTAAATGGATTTTAGTTGAATGGTGTCAAAAGAATTTTTGCACAAAGAAACATTACTTTTACAGCATGAACATCATTCATGATGTTTGAGTAATAAAATGTTTATCTCTAAATTCTTCTCTTTTCTGTTTTGTACAGTATGCATTTGCTGAAAGATAAATGAGACTTTTCCCCCCATGATTTTTATTTGTTTCCTCTGCAAAGTGCTTGACTCAGTAGGAGACTCTGTTTCACATCCTTTCTTAGCACTTGTAGAAATTTTGCTTTCAGTCTTTTCTATAGAATTGAAGGTACAGTACTGAATGCTTTAGACAACATTGGATGTCTGGAAGACTAGAACCTTATAGTAAGTGGAAGACTGAAGGTGGGAGGACTGAATATTTATTGAAGTGACTACAATATTAGAGAAATTCTTAAGTCAACAAACCAACTAAAGAAACAAAAATAAATAAATAGGGAACTCACACTTGAAAAACAGCAGTTTTATACAGATTTTTATCCATCCATCTTTTGTCACACTGATATATTTCTTATTGTCTATTAGTGTGAATATTTAATGTCTATGTTCAGGTTTGTTTATTTACTTTGTCTTAGTTATAGCTACATAAAATTGTATTCAGTATTTTGTGAAAAATATGTTAAGCATGCTTATGGAATACCAAATTTCTGAATCCAAGCAAAGTGATATTAATTCATTTTTCTTTTTCACCAGTGTGTCTATAGCAGTAACATGATTCACCTTTCGGCACTAAATTAATCATTGATCTTCGTTTATATTTCTTTGGATCATTAAGATCTAAAAACATCATATGCAAATGACCTTTGGTATATTATATTAGAAACTACAGGGTCCAACTACTGAGGAGTCCCAATTCCTTTGTGATTTGCCCAGTGACACCATGTGTGAAAATAGGGTTCAGCTAACTTTTGTGCCTCTAGTGATGCTTTAGTGGGCAAATAATCCCAGGTGTGTAATTCCTGCTGTTCAGTCACAAAAAATATTCTTTTTTTGTTTTATTTATTTTCAAAAAGAAAACAAGCTATCTTTTTTATTTTACATACTAATCCCAGTTCTCACTCCATCACTCCTCCCCTTTCCTCCACATAACCCCCCACTCCATCCCTCATCCACTCCTCAAAGAGAGTAAGGAACATTGCTTTGGGGAAGATCCAAGGACCTAAGTTCTGCTGGGGTGCTGGAATGGTGTTGGTCCAAACTTGAGTTTGTATATTAAAAACCCTCATGCAATTTGCATTGGAAATCTGGCTACAGGAATTCATTTGGGGACCAGATACTTGGGCATAACAGCCCCATGTCTCTTGAGAGGCCAGAGTTTCCCACTGTGATAACTTGTCCCAGGAATGCCCACATCATCCTCACCTTAGATCTGGAACAGCATCAAAGATAGGAGCACCTCATTTAGAAGGAACAAAGGCTGCTTAACTAGTTCTTGAGTCTGACAAATGAGGAAATTTTCATAGAACCACTAGCCTAGAAATTTCTACCTCAGATCCTCATGGCTTGAGGAAGAATCCAAGAATCTGAGTAGGAAAAAAAAAGCAATAAAGACAGGGGAAAAGGTCAAGATTCACATGGCACTTTGGTCCTTACGAAGGTCACTATGACCCTTAGAGAGTTCTCTAATTTGCTTTAATTTTTTATTGACAAAAGTAATGGAAAGTTATCCATCCTGGCTAAAAGGTCATGGGTCCACCATTTTTCAAACTTTAATAACTTCTCAGTGTTGACTGGCTTCAGATCTGATTCAGACTGTGAAGGGGGATCCTTTGAATTGATCTGTCATGCATCAAAATTACCTAATGGAAGCAAACAGCAATTAATGGAGACCTAGAGAGCTTTCAGAGAAGAGGGAAGCATCTTCATGGGAATTTTGGGACCCAGCCTTGCAGTGCAAGCCTAGACTATCTCTATGGAAGCTGGTCCCAGCGTTTTAGGGCAAACAAAGGACTTTCTATGGGAAGCTGGTCCCAGAATTGCAGTGTAAGCCTAGGACATCTCTATGGGAAGCTTGTTCTAACCTTGCTAAAAAATGCAACTACAAAAACAAAACAACAGCAAAAGGAAACCCTTTATGCCCATGTTTTGGTTAAGTATTTAGATCATAGGGACTTGCAAGTTAAGTATTTAGAAAATAGGGAAATGCAAGTTAACTCACATATCTACTAGTATGAATGCCCACTGGTATTTTAGGAAAGGATAGTGAAGTACACAGACAAAAGAGACCAAGTGAATCCTGAGTCAACCCCTTTTTCTGTACCCTCAGACCCTTAGCTTATGTCCAGGATTCTAGGCATCTAACACAGTCTCTTGCTCTGTTTGCTGGTAGCAAGCAGAAACAGGCTTTTTAACGAGGTTTTCTGACTCAGCTTAGTGACAAGAACTGTTCGGTTTCTTTAAGGGAAGGCATCCTGACTTATGCTAGATACAGGAAGAGCTGTGGCTTTTTCAGGGTGATGACTGTTTTCATCCAAGTTTGCATGCTTGTTAATATATGTAGTTTCTTTATCACTAGAGTTTCCTTGTGTTCAGAATTCAGATCATAATATGGCTTTTACAATAACCAAAATGATTGTTCATCCAAAAAGAAAATCAATATCATGATTTAGAATAAAACATAAATGAAAATGTAGAATAATGTGAACTAAAACCATGTATAGAGGGATGAAATGCACTTTTGCACTTTTTCTAGTGCTCTCAGAACTATAGCTTCATTTTATTGGAGCTAATCTTGTTATCAATAATAGTTTCTTTGTCTATAGATATTTTGCCAGAAAATTCAAACCATAATATACAAACTCCTTTCAATCTCCAGCTTTAAATTTTCATATAAACTTTCTGCTCTCTTTGAGCAAGGAAGTCAGGACCCTGAGGGACTGGCCCACCAACAGAGACAGTGTGCTTGATCTATTGGGAGCTCATCAAATCCAGCTGGACCAG
>JAQHUG010000625.1:406430-418331 GCA_028555095.1 Dicrostonyx torquatus
CTTGATGTTAGGAAAGAGGAACATTATTGATCGGTGGTGGCAATGCATATTATTGCACTCACTATGAAAGGTAAATCTGAGGTATCTTAGTAAGTTAGAAGTGGATTTGTCACAGGGTTCAGCTATATGGCCTTTGAAAGTAATCAAAGATTCCAAGACTTTCTTTGAGATAATTGTTCCTACAGGTTTATTGCTGCTTTAGTCACTCTAGCCAGTAACTTTAAACAGCCTAGCTGTCAATCATCTGATCAAAGTGTACTGAAGATGTAGGATATTTACACAAAATTATTATGTAGATATTAAAAATATGAAGTTTGTAGTTAGTTGGATAGATCTGGAATCAGTCAATCTGCCCGAATTAACCAAAAACCAGAAGCGCAAACATCAAATGTTTTCTTTTTTCATTTGCTCTTTGTATTTTCAGATGTATTTGCTCCACTTGCAGTTGGATATTTTATATGTACACACACACACACACCACATATACTCATGCAAACATACACAAGGCTATGTAAAAATAGAGAACAAAAGTGTTTTTAATAGTTCTAGAAATGAACTATTTGTGACACAGACACAAGGAAATTACTGTCTACAACTGGCTAATGCTGGAAGAGGCAAGTTACTTATTAGGCTTCCAACTTCTACCAACCTCCATTCAGAGCCACATTTTGATCAACTATATCTCAGGCTGTGTTAATCTCTAACAGCAGTTATAAACCTAATGCAGAAACCATATATAGAATATACTTTAACATTTTTTAGAGTTAAGATTGTTTGAATAATTTACAAAAACACTGAGATGTTCAATAACTTAGCCTCACAATATTCAGAATAACTTCAGAGCTCATGTAGAAAAGTTACAGTAATACCAGAGACAAGAAAAAGTAAGCTGCAGCTTAGTTATAATATATTGTTTGTGGAAGTGACAACATTTACCATAATGCAATTAATAATTACCCATACTAAAGGACTAGACAGACAATGGTTGAACATCAAATAAACAATTAGAATAATGGTTATCAGATACATGTTTAATATCAATTAAAAGAACATATCTTATTTCTGAGATGGCAATATTTCTGTTTAATGTCATAGGCAGACTAAAGGAGAAGTAAATATGGTTTATTTTTAATATTTATTTATTATGCATACAATATTCTCTCTGTGTGTATGCCTGCAGGCCAGAAGAGGGCACCAGACCCTGTTACAGATGGTTGTGAGCCACCATGTGGTTGCTGGGAATTGAACTCAGGATCTTTGGAAGAGCAGGCAATGCTCTTAACCTCTGAGCCATCTCTCCAGCCCCTAAATATGAAGTTTTAAAAAACCTCCAGTTTATAGAAAATTCACAATACTATTTAGACAATAAATTTCATATGCAGTATCAGCAATTTAACATAGCAAAATTGAATAATTCTTTGGAATATTAAGAAATCCTTGAACACTTTTTCTTAAGAGACTTTTACATATATGATTAGTGAAATTAGCAATTGAAAAGCATATCATGAGAGAATCTTTGATTATGCTGAACCTTAATATCTGTAATTATATATAGATAGAATAGACCTCATCTAGATAAATTCTGATTAAGCAACAAAACATAAAAGGTGACTCCAGACATAAAATCCAAAGGAAAATACAGATAACAATTAAAAATAAAGAAAAACTGAGGCAAGAAGGATTTTGTATGGATGTAACATGCATACTCCAAGGTATTAAAAATAGCAACCCTAAAATAAAAGATAGAACAAGACAGCAAAATGTAATGACAACTGAGGCAGGCAAAGTGAGGGAATAAATTAAGGAGAAATAACACAATTGAATGCCATAAAGTGGAAATGAAGCAGAAAGGAGATAATCGATAGTGTGGAAAGACAAATCATCTCCACACAGAACAAGCTTTAAGACAATCATACCTAATGTGAAAGAAAATGGCAACTACAGCCAGCTAGTATGAAGGGCACAGTGGATAACGCTGACAGAAGAAATGATCTTGGACATAAACCTTCTAGTATATTTGAAATAAGGCTAAGGAAATGAACTGAGAACTGCTAAAATTATATGTTTCATAATCCACATATATATGATCCATGTATATATATGCATCATTATATACATATATGTGTGCATGTATTTCACACCCATTAAGGACACTCTATGACCATGACTTACAACATTGATCAAAATTAAAATTGCTTCACTCTGGTTATTATCTGTTTCTGTTCTTAATTTTCTTTCTATTAGAAATAAAACTTAATTCTGCTTAGATAAGTAGTTATGCTAACTATAAATTTCCCCTCTCCTTACTCTACTCCAAATTCAATCTGCCAGTACCATGACCAGCTCTGTAGAAGACCATCTTCTATGGCCTCCTCTGCCTGTCTGCCCATATATCCAAAGGTTCATGCAGATTTTCTCTGCAACCTTCCTCGCCACTCACTGTTACTACAGGCAACAACTGCAGCAGGCATTCTATTAAACCATAGCATCCAAGCAAGTTGGAAAGGTAGGGCAGCAAAGCAGGTAGGGAGGCTTCAGATCTTCACTCTTGTCCATAACCAATATGGCAGTCCCCTTTCCATCACTGTAGCAGACTACCTGTTGTGATTCTTCTCCTCATTCTCTGTCCCCATTCCCAAGAGATTATTAGAGCCTGGTGGAAAGGCCTGATTTTCCTCCCTCCTCTAGACTACTTCACTCCCCCAGCCAATCCTCATTCCTGCTTATCAGTTCCCAATACCTAGAAATATGTTTTGCCAAACCCCCAGTGGTCACACTGATCAGAATCTCAGAAAAAAATGCCTACGAGGCAATGTACAGCTACCACATACTTCTAACAGCCAGTGAGAACAACAGGAAGAAATGAGCAGAATATCTACCCAATAAAGAGAAAACTGCATATCAACAACTAGAATTACAATCATCCCAAACACAGATTCCTAGACAACAGTTTAAAAGTACAATCAGTAGCACTATGACAATATTTATTTCCCAGCAACCTTACTCACAGTGGAAATAGTAACCTGTCTGGAAACACATGACAACAAGCTTAAAATGGTCTTTATGAATATGATAGAAGTTCTTAAAGCAGAAAGTAATACTTGCTTTAAAAAAATTTTGAAAGAACAGTAGAAGGAATGGAATAAAACAGTTCAATAGCTAAAACTGAAAATAAAATCAATAAAGAAAAAAACTGAGAGAAATCTGGAAATGAAAATGTTAGGGACTTGAACAGAAATCCTTAGAGACAATCCTTACCAAGAAAATTCAAGAGGTGTAAGATTCTTACTACAACAGATGGAAACAAATACAGAGACCCACAGCCAGGAATTAAGGAGAGACTGAGAGACTTTGGAATATTCATCCATAAATAGGATATTTCCATCACCCCCATGCATTGTCGAGTCCAGGGAAGCTTTCTGAACAGTATACTGAAAGATTGCAAGAACCATAGGGGATGGAGGATGTCAAAAACCCAACTTCCTCTAAATCAACAAATCTGGTGCACACATGGACCCACATAATTAAAGAAGCAAGCACAGGACCTTCACATCTCTATCCCAATGGAGTCCTAGAACTAAAAGAAGAAGTGGACACATTCCCTCATCCATCTCCAGTGCATAACCACTTGGAAATAACAATTTAGTTAAGGACAGGGGAACTTTTACTATGGAAAGAAACTAATCTGAAGGGTAGGCTGCATGCTCAGCAATAGACAACTTGCAGAAAATGAACTCAAATGATCTTGAAAAATTGCTATTCTCATAATATCATGTCAGGGCTTTTCTTTTTTCTTTTCTTTATTTGAATAATCTTTACTTTCATTTTCCTACAGGCCCTTTGCAAATATATTATGGCATCTCTTTTGTGATTCTGACAATCCTGAGTGGTACAAAAATTGGTGTTTGTTTCTTTTGCCTTCTCTTGAATTTTTCTAATTTTGTTTATTTGGTCTTATTCTGATATGTTAATTTTTGCTTTATCATATCTTATCATTATACTACATTACTATCACTTATAAGCCTGCTTGTTTTCTAATGAGAGACATTAAATCCTTTTCAGAAAGAACTGGGATGCGGGGAGGAAATGAGAGGAGTAGGGAGAAGAGAAACTGAAATTAGAATATATTATGTGATGGGAAAATCTATTTTCAATAAAAGGAAAATAAGAGCAAAAGAAATGGAATTCAAGTACTGCTTTTCTGATTTGAGATAAAAAAAGTTACTTTCTTAAATCAATGGATCTTATAAAAACCTCGACTCTTCCTTTCATCTTGTAGCTTCCTATGAAATCATTTCATACCCATGACTGCCCTTCCATGTCTCACTCTGCCTCTCCATTACACCTTCCAATTGCAAATCCACTCCATGGTGTAGGAAACATAAATTATCCAAGGAAAAGACAAGTAACGAACTTCAGTTTGGGGTTATGTACAGCTGAACTCAACCTTTATGAACCACTGTTTTAACAAATCAATCAGTATGAAAACAAAGATAATTTCTAAGACCAAGAATTTCTAGGTCACTGCTTTCTTGACACATTTGTAGCAATAGCTGACAGTCGTGTTGAGCAACAAAATACTTCATTGACGCAATTTAAGTAAACTTTAAGAAAATGATATGCTGTGAAAATGCATGTAGGCACATTCACTGCACTTATGAAAAGGGCATCAGAAAATATTAGCTGATTAATGGATGAGTCCAGAGTCAAGATATTTATTATTAAGGAAACAATTTTAACAAGCTGATGGCCAGCTACTTTATTCTACTATAGGAATTCAAATATGATTATAACACAGATGCTAGTGAAAAATGTTACGGTATACATGTTTTCTCAATCCTACTTTTTAGAATATAATAGTACTTACTACAGCAAATTGAATTTCTAGTGACTCCCTTGTAAATGATTTTACCAAAAGCTTCACTCCTGTAACACCTTATCACTTATGAACCCAAAATGAAAATGTTTCAATGTACAATGTGATTTAAAACACCGCTAGACAAACATGAAATCTCCAGGTAAACAGATATTGCTAACAGACTTTAGAGTTAGTATGGTTAAAAAAGACCAGAAAAGCAAACATCTCATATCCACACTCATGAACCTTAAAGTCAAATTGCTATAAAAATTTCGTTCTTTAAATTAAAATTTGAAGCCAAGTGGTGGTGGTGCATACCTTTAAACCCAGCACTCAGGAGGCAGAAACAAATGGATCAGTCTGAGGCTGGCATGGTCTACAAGAACTAGTTCCAGGACAGGATCCAAAACTACAGAGAAACCTTGTCTCAAAATACCCCCCCAAAAATTGATTCTTCTCTCATATAATATAAAGCAACAATGTTTTCCCCTTCTTCCAATCTTTCTAGCTTCTGCCAACATCACCTCCCCCATATCATATCATATCCCCCATTTCCTCTTCAGAAAATAGCAGGTGTCAAAGACATGTCAAACAGGACAAAACAACATATAGGTGACAAGGCAAAACCCTCATATTTAGGCTGTACAAGGCAATCAAAAAGGAGGCAAAAAGTTCTAAGTGTAGGCAAATATCAGAGAAACACATTCTTTCCCTATTAGAAATTCCACAAAACACCAAGATCAAAACTATAATATACATACAGAGAACTTGTTATAGACAAGGTCCGTGGTTGATGCTTCAGTCTCTCTGAGCCCATATGAGCCCTGCTTAGTTGATTTGGTGGGAAGTCTTTCATCCTTTTGTGTGTTTAATTTTGGGTATCTATTGTTAATAGTGTTTGATTGACATTACATGCACAAATGATTAGGTTCTTCCCAAACTCACTAGTTTCTAAATAGCACTCGCAGAAAAAAAGATTTCTCTTCTAGTTGTTGATCAGAGATGTTTTGGAAACTGCACAAAACAATTTAGACTACCCCACTGCTCTTGATTGCCCGCCAGAATTTGATTGCAAAATAAGATTGATAAAATTGGAGCAACTATTACAATACATAAAAAATTCAAGCCTGTACTAAATGGGAAGTTTCCTCCCGAATACTAGCTCTTGTAGTACTAGAAGAAGATGCACAGGTTGCTGAGACAAAGAAATTCAGCAATAGTCTCACACAGCTTGCACCTTGTGAACTTAAACATTGTCTACTATGGAAATGCATACCCATGACTGCAGCAATGGCTTAGACTATGTTGGGATTGGCCAGCTACTTTCTGATTGGATTTGAGTCCATAGTAGGAAACTATTCCAGTATTGTGTATGTGCACAAGAACCAATAATATTGGAACTTACAGACCTACTATCAGTTTCCTAAATGGACAAAGTATAATTTTCTCTAGATTCATTTTCCTCTACCTGTCAACTTATATAAGTCTCTGACTTTATCAGTGAGTTGATGATTCCTCTCAGTGAATGATGAATAACATAGACACACACAGGTTAGAGTACACATAATATTTTATATGAAGTTTTCATTTACAAATGGGGCATCTACATAGTTCCCTTTCACCACTGATCAAATTACATTACAGAAGAGTAGAATGAAATATTGCAAGAGACAGAGATTGGTTAAGAATGGACAGAAACAGTTTTTATTCTGAACATGGCATGGCTGATGCACTCATGATCTCATAGCTTCTGTGGATTCCTGGATAAGAACTATAAAAGTTCAAACAGTTAATATTCTCATATGGGATGGGAAGCAGCTTATGACCTACCAAATCTAACTAGATATAGATAACTGATGACTTCTGGAGAAAGAAAAGTCAGGTTTTATTAAAGGTGTGACTCTTGACAGTTCAAGCATATTATAGTTGATGGACTCACACCAAGAAGTATATGGATAGCACAAATGAGAAGTTTTGAATTATTGAAAAAATAAAACAATAATACAAAAAATGAATCTTGTTGGTCTAAGGAGTTTTGGGTGGATCTAGGAAAAGGTAATCGGAGGATATTGAAGTTTGAGGTATTCAACTCAGGTCATTGGTTTGGGACATCCAACAATATTATGCTCTAAACAATCACCAGTCTCATTTTTGAACTGCTATGTTCATTTTATTTTTAACTTTAAATATAATAATAGCTTAAAATTATTTTCCTAATATTATGGAAAAGTCCCATGCACTATTTTATGTCTATACATAGTAGAGAATCCAAGAGATTATAATCAGGTGCATTATAGGAACAGACATGTGCTTTGAGCAAAACCTTACATAATTAA
Organism: Dicrostonyx torquatus; assembly: GCA_028555095.1. Classification (NCBI taxonomy): domain Eukaryota; kingdom Metazoa; phylum Chordata; class Mammalia; order Rodentia; family Cricetidae; genus Dicrostonyx; species Dicrostonyx torquatus. The sequence goes on from JAQHUG010000625.1 coordinate 413,625, forward strand.
AGTTTTCTTAATCCCCTGATGTGGGATTCTCTTCTGTATGCTGTGAATACAACTGGTTAATAAAGAAACTGCCTTTGACTGTCAATAGGGAAGAACTTAGGTAGGTCTGGAAAACTAAACTTAATGCTGGAAGAAGGAAAGGCAGGGTCAGAGAGAAGCCATGTAGCCCTGCAGAAGACAGACACTGGAACTTTACCTGGTAAGTCACAGCCACGTGGTGATACACAGATTAATTGAGATGGGTTAAATTAATATGTAATAATTGCACAATAGGAAGCTAGAGCTAATGGGCCAATCAGTGTTTTAAATAATAGTTTCTGTTTATTTTGGATTATTTTGAATCTGAGTGACCAGGAACTTCTAGCAGCCTTCCTCCAACATTCCCCTTGCTCTATATCCTGACCAGCATCAAGTTTCACTTGTTTTTAATTTTAACCATTCTGACAGGTGTAAGATGAAACCTCAAAATAATTTGTATTCACATTTTATGATGCTAAGAATTTTGAACATTTTTTTAATTGTTCCTTATTCATTTATGATTCCAGTAAGGAGAATTCTCTATTTAGGTATTTACTAGATTTTTTTTTACTTGTATTGCTTGGCTTGGTGTTATCTAGTTTCATGAGTTTTAATGTGTTTTGGGTATTAGCCATCTTCTGAATGCTGAATTGGTGAAAATCTTTTCTCATTCTGTAGACTACAATTTTGTCCTATTGATGGTTTATTAAACTATAAGAAAAACAAAAACAAAAACACATGATCATCTCATTAGATGCTTACAAGGCCCTTGACTAAATTCAACACCGTTTCATGATAAAAGTCTTGGAAAGTTTTTTCAAGGCATTTATATAAGCATAATAAAAACTACTTATGGCATGCCTATAGCCAAAATCAAAATAACTCGAGAGAAGATTAAAGCATTCCAGACAAATAAGTAACACAACAAAGTTTAAACTCTCTGTATCAGTTAAATATAGTCCTTGAAGTTCTAGATAGACCAATAAGAAAACTGAAGGGGATAAACAGGACAGAAATTGGAAAGGAAGAATTCAAAGTATTATTATTTGCAGAGAATATGATAGTATGCATAAACAACCCCCAAAATGCTATCAGAGAACTCCTACAACTGATAAATACCTTAAATCATGTGGCTGGATAAAAGATTAACTCAAATATATTCCTATCTCTCATATATACTAATGACAAATGAACTATGAAGGAAATCAAAGAAACAACATTCTTCACAAGAGCCACAACAATATATCTTGGGATAATCCTAATCAAGCATTAGACTTGTATGACAAACACTTTAATCCCTTAAATAAATAAATATTAAAAAAAGTATCAGAAGATAAAAAGATAACCTGTCTTCATGGATTTCTAGAATTAACATAAGAAAAAGGCCACCTTACAAAAAGCAATCTATAGAGTCTATGCAATCCCCATCACAATGATTTATAGACCTTGAAATGAAAGTAGCAATTTCATGAGGAAAAACAAGCAAAATCCCATGTTAGATAAAACAATCCTGAAAAATAAAAGAACTACCAGAGGTATTACCATTCCTGCCTCCAAGTTGTACTATAGAACTCTAACAATCAAAACAGAATGGTACTGGCATAAAATCGGACACATTGATCAATGGAATTGAATTGAAGACCCAAACATAAATCCACACACCTATGGACACATGGCTTTAGATAAAGAATTCACAAATGCAGAATAAAACAAAATAAAGCACCTTCAACAAATAGTGCTATCTTTATGTTGATAAATACAAATAGAACCATGTTTATTGCCAGCATAAAACTCAAGTTCAAGTCAAGAAAATACTTTAACATGAAATCAGGCACCCTGGACAGATGATGATGCACATGTTTTTAATCTCAGCACTTGGGAGGCAGAGATAGGGGCATTTGGCTTGAGTAACAACTGGTAGTCACAGTTTTTTCATAACACCAACTTCAAACATCCTTCAAGGTCCTTGAATACATCTGGAGCAAGGCTGCCAGCATTTTACTATATAACCAAAATTTCCTAGGATAGCTTAAATGAAAAATAATAACAAAATAGATATTTCCAGGCTTCATGAATATTTGTGACAGAACAATGTCTAATGCACTGAGATTCAAGACATCTGGATTTGTTTATAATATTAAACATGTGCTATTTTTAAACAGTTTAAGTAAGGATTTTGCATACATAACTAAACATAGTAAATTTAATTCTATTTGGCATGCAGGTGCATTGAGGAGTCTGTGAAAGGGTTGAGCATGTTGTCAAGGAGCTCAGAAATGAAACATATTCTAAACAACATTACTGAAGATATTTTAATATCAGACAATATGAAAAGTGTATATGTAGACATTTCCTATTCCCAGAAAAAAATCATATAGCAATTTATAGAAAACAAAATTATATAGAAGTGGAAATAGAAAGAAATATTATCATGTGGAATAAGGAGGCAAAGTCTGGTTCATACAGATGTTGTCATCTCCCATTTATAGTCCTGTACAGAAGTCTATACTGATAAAAATAAATCAGGTAGGGCAGCTTACAAATCAGAAGATTTAAGCAAAGTAAAACAGAGCCCTTATGATTCTGTTCAAAAGTCAGAATTATATGCTGGTCTCATGATACTAAGGGATTTTTAAAAAACCTCTTAACATAGTTACCAATTCACAATATGCAGAAAGAGTTGTTTTTCAAATTGAAACCACTGAATTTATAACAATTGATATAGAATAGACTTCATTATTTAGTCAGGTTTAAGATGTAATCAGGAATATTCTTCATCCCATATACATAGCAAACATCCTATCTCAAAACAGGTTTCCCAGGTCCTCTAGCACAAGATACTGCAGAAATAATTGATTATTAATTGGAAATGTGCTGGAGGCCTCAGAATTTCATAAGAAACATCATGTCAATAGCAAAGGTTTAAAAAAAGACTTTTGCATTACATCACAAAAAGTCAAGGAGATGTTCTACTTGTTCTTCATACAACCAAACACTATTACCTGCAGGAAGCAAGCCAAAGGGTACTTAAAAGAATAAAATCTGGCCGATGGATATGTTTCATTTTGTAGAATTTTGAAAATTATAATATGTATACTTCACAACTGATACACAGTTAGGGTTTCAATGGGCACTGCCTTGAGTTCAGAAAAGGCTGATTCAGTAATCATTCATTTACTAGAAGTTATGGCTATCATGGTGATACCTGCACACATAAAGACAAACAATACTCCATCATATGTTTCTAAGAAAATGAAAAAGATCTTTGCTTATTGTAATATAAAGCATATTACAGGTATACCAGACAATTCTACAAATCAGGCATTTATGCAAAGATTAAATCAAACTCTAAAAGTTGGGTTAAACAAATAGAAAGGAATAATAAAAATGCAGAAGTAGATTGCATAATGCTTTTTTAAACATGAATTTTCTTAATGCTAATGATAAAGGAACAACAGCTGCAGGGAGAAATTTAATAATAGAAAAAAACCTTCTGAATTAAATCACCTGGTGTATTTTAAGGTTGTGCTGACCCAAGTTTAAAAAGCAAGACATGTGCTACATTGAGGAAGATCTTTTACTCTTGTTTCCACAGGAGAGGAAAAACTGTGGATACTATCAAAATTAATCAAGTTTCAGTTAGCAAAGAAGAAACCTCTCGAAAAAGAGAAATGGCACTTCATCTACAGAGGTGGCAGTTCTACAAGTAATAAGGAAACCTCCAAAGGCTTAGGGCAGCATTCTGTTCTTGTCTTTGCTAGAAAATACTAATCTTTGAAAATTCATGAGATCTTGTATAACTAGGTGGCTATAGAATAAAAGATGGCTATCCAGAAAGAATCACTAAGGAAAGAGTAATCTGATTCATGGTACCAATGACCTTCACAGAGTAAAATCTCACTACCTAAACATCCATATCTTCCTACTTCTTAGTATAATGATAGTTTCAACTCACTTAAAAATCAAACCTGGCTTTCTAGTTAGACAGTAGCTCTTATTCTCTAAATCCAAACATGTTGTTGAAAGAAAAATTCAGAGTTTCTGCCTAATATCAGGAGCCACTGGTGTGGAGCAGAAGGAAAACTAAAATCTAGGGACTAAAATTATCAAACTCTGCTTTTAAAAATTCTACTTCTCCCCCTTCTTGTTTTTGACTCTATGGTCCATGGTACCTTTCTTTAGTATATGTCTATCAAAATTTAAACTTTTTGATATGAATAATGTTTAATTTTCCACAGTAAACAATAAGTTTTTCCACAGTAATCTTTGAAGTTTTCAGGAAGAAGACAGATCCCCACAATGATTCTATCTAGTTCATATGATGCCATTCAACTGTAAGCACCACTTACAGACCAGTTTTGAACTACAAACTTCTCAGAAAAAATTACATGGATAGTTGAGATGATTCAGTCTCACAGAATACTCTAGCCAGTAATTAACACAAGCCCTGATTTTTCCCATTTACATAGATTGCACCAAAAATGGTACAACTACCTCTTCCAGGAATTGACAATTAACTCAATTATTTTCTTTTAGGATTCCCTAAAGATACCATTGCCCTCAGACAACAAGAAGTAAATTTAAGAATATGGCACCCACATTCCCAGTTGGTGGTGTGGGTGGTTTTTGGTAGTTCAATAAATTATGAATGTTATGGATACAATAGGATTAAAGGGTAGAATATTGAAT
>JAQHUG010000625.1:428613-440129 GCA_028555095.1 Dicrostonyx torquatus
CCTGTACTGATTTTCTTTTATGATCAATAATGATAAGGAAGTATAAGGCAAGTAAATCATTTCTTCCCTAATTTGTTTTGGTTGTGGTGTTTCATCACAATAATATTAACCTTAACTAAGACAACCATCACCATCAAAGTATATATTTAATAATGCTTCCTTAAGTTTATTATTCCATACTGGTAGTTGTGATTCATGGGCACCTCAGTTGTTAGGACTATTGGTTCCTTCCCTTATTTGGTAGTTTTTATGGCCTGTTATGGTACCATGACAGTTGGTTCTCAAATAGAAGTATTTATAGTCAATTTTAACTCATATAGCTCTGGGCCCTGTGTCTGAAGTATATGAAACCCCATTATTAGTAACTTATCTTGCAATTCTAGAAGCAACCAAGGGCAAAAGCTTCAGGCTGTAATACTTTAAGGGTATTTTGGAGAGTTCTGATCAACAACTCAAAGGAAGATTTCTCATGTCTGATCTTGGGGAGTTTCCTTAGATAGTCTCTGGCTCTAGGAGTAAACATGGAGAGCCCAGATGAGAAAATTTAATTTCAACTATATATTTATACTCAGACTTTTATGTGTATTACGGGGTTTTTGTAAGATAGATAGCTAATAGTATGATTATTTATGACTTTTAAAATATATCTTTATTGCTATTTTACCCTTCTCACCCTCTTCTGCTTTTGTATCCTTAAACCTCTGCAGAAAACAAGAAGCTCTGAATGAGTGAGAATCTGAGTAAATGTGTGTTTTTTACATGAAAAAAAAATTGTAGAGGTGTCTAAGATCGCATGATCCATGGAAAAGTGAAAATTTCTCTTCATATGGGCCAAATTATTAAAATATGGTAAAGCTTCTTTGGGAAGCTGAATATTCAGGTTTATTGATCTGGTATAGCAAGAATAACAACTGTAGCCTTCTCCCTTTGGATGTTTAGAGCCTGAGACTACTTGCCTAGGAATAGCTCCTATCCAGACTATCTAAGCCTTCCCCCTGTATTGTACCTAATATACATGATTATGTTCTGGCTTGTGCTAGTTATAGAATGCCCTGTGATCACCGTTTCATTGTATATGTGCCTTTTCTTTCTTCACTTCCTCACTCCTCTAATTCCCAGGTACACAGAATCCCTAATTATACCTCCCTCCATTTATTGTATTTACTCTGTTTGATTATGCATACCTTTCTATTTCTATTGTTCAACAACTCCATTGCTGATGTAGGATGTTCTTCTGCATGCTGTCAATATTTGTTTCTCTCATTGGTTGATGAATAAAGCTGTTTAAGCCAGTGGCCAGGCATAAAGGAGCCAGGTGGGAAATCCAAACAGAGATACATAGGAAAAGAAGGCAAAGTCAGAGAGACACCTTGTAGCTACCTAAGGAATAACATGCTAAGACATCACCAGGAAGCCACAGTCATGGGACAACACACAGATTAGTAGAAATTGGTAAATTTAATCATGAGAGATAGTAATATGCCTAATCTATTGGCCAAAATATTACATTTAATATTAAGCCTTTAAGTGACTATTTTATAAGCAGCTACAGGGTCTGATGGGTGGAGAGAAACCTGTCCAACTGGATTGGGTAAGATGGTGAAAAGTCTCCAGTTACACATCCCTGTTATGGACTTTTTTATTTTTCTGGATACTGAAGTTTCTCTGCAATTTATGTTCACTCAAATCTGAAGATTTTAAAGCTAGGATACTTATTGAGAGATAGCATAATGTTTGCTTTTCCAAATAAGAGTTGGGTTACCTCACTCAATATGATCTTTTCTAGTTCCATCGACCTTCATGCAAATTTCATGACTTTGTACTATTTACAACTGAATGTATAATTTTTTATATGTATCACTTTTTCATTATCCATTTCAGTAGAAGGAATTTTAGGTAATTTTCATTTCCTAATTCTTGTGGCTAGGAAGTCAATGGATTTTCTATTGTACAAGTGTTTCAGTAGTATATGGAAATCTTTCAGAGATATGACCAGGGATCATATAGGTGGGTGATCATATGGTGTAGGAGGGTTCTTCTGTATTTCTGGGCTTTTCATTGGTTAAATAAAGAGAGACTGCCCGGCCTGTAGGATAGGACAGCCCTTAGGTGGGCAGAGTAGATAGAACGGAAGGCTGGGGAGAAGGGAAGATGCCAGATGCCATGATGCTTCTATCTGAGATGGACAAATGTTAGAATCGTCTGGTAAACTACCACCTCATGGTGACACTCAGACTTTTAGAAATGGGCTGAATTAGATGTAAGAGTTAGCCAAGCAAAGGCTAGAGATAATGGGCCAGACAGTAATTCAAATGAATACAGTTTGTGTGTAATTATTCCAGGTATAAGACAGGGCCAAAAGCAAGCCCTTGGCTGAGAGCCAGGCTGGACGGAACAAAAGGGCCTGTGTTCCTCTCAGGTGCTGGGAGCTGGGCGGCAGTGGGACACAGCCCATTCCTCCTATTACAATAATCATATAGGGATTAAACTTCTTAATCTTTCAGGCATAGTTAGATAAATTGGGCCCACAATCTACACTCTTGTTCTTCATTATCTCCTGTGAAATTTGTTTTTTTTTTCAAAGGACACATGAATCTTAAAATTAAAGTTATGAAGTTATGTTTCCAATACTCCATAAATTCCTTCAAGGATTTTTAGTTTTATCAGAGATAAAAGCATATTTGACAATGAAAGAGGAATAATGCCTTTGTCCTTCACAGTTTAATCATAAGTAACAATGTATTAGAAAAAAATGTCTTTATCCTTTACAGTTTTAACCATAAACAGTCAAGTATTAGAACTGAAAATTACATGGAGTTTGTTTTTTAACCTGCCACTTTGTGGATGGAAAGTGACCATCATTTATAGGGTATTCTTGGTGGACCTTTTACAGGATTCTTGATATTGGGAGCTCAAAGATTAGGTGAAGAGTAACCATATGTTCACTAAAAAGAAGAGATAGAATGTATTAAGCTGTGAGCAAGACTGAATCAGGAGAACCACTCTGTTCAACTGGTTATTCAGCCATATTCAAAATGAATGGAGGCTGGAAAAGGAGACAGATTCCTTGGACCTGGAGTTACAGGCTTTTATGAACCATAAGATGTGGTTATGAGAAGGACCTGAAGATCTTCTGCAAGAATGTTCTGTTCTCTTAAACAGTGAGTCAACTCTTTAACCCTTACAATTGCATTTTCATCTGACATTTGGAAGAACCTGTCAAAGTTCATATGATACATATTACGGTAGTTTGAATGAGAAGAGCCACTATAGGTTCTTATAAGAGCACTTGGTAAACCAGGAAGTGGCACTATTCACTGAGGGTGGTGATTGAGGTTTTTAAAGCCCATGCCGAGCCCAGATTTATTCTCTCCACTGCTGATGGATACAGATGCATATGTCTTAGCTACTTCTCAAGCATCATATTTGCATGGATGCTGCTATGTTTCATGTCATGAGGATAATGGACTAAACCAGTGAAATGGAAGAATCCCTAATGAAATGTTTTCCTTTATGAGACTTGCCTAGGTCATGTTGTCTCTTCACAGAAATGGAAATAAGACAATTGCAGAATTAAGTCTCCTGTGATTTGAATGGTTTTCTGTGTTTTTTTGGCTGGTTGTCAACTAAATGTTCCCAAATGTCCTGTGCCACATGACTCCACAATATATAAAGGAGATCTGGAAATTTTATCTCTCCAATTGTGAATTTTCCAGCTTTATATATCCTAACTTTGAAAGTATCATTTTATTGAAATTATTTATGTCTTGAGGTTATAGTTAAAGTATTTGACCCATCAGCATCAACCACAAAACCCCTTTTTCAATTTAAATTTCATGACCTCATTTTAAATTGAGAGCTGTAATTTGTGTTTTTGTAAGGATGCATATATATTTTTTCTTAATACATAAATACAACCTAGTTAGTCTTTTATAGTTAGTCCTCTTGATTTTTTGGAAGGTATATTTGAATTTTTATAACTATTTTCATTTATATACTGGGGTTGCGTTGAATGCCATCTATGTAGAGATAATAGCAAATATATAGAAGTTATTTCTCCCTATTGTCCTTGAGAATCCTGGGGACTGAACTCAAGTCTTGTGGATTGACCATAAATGCCTTTATTCATTGACCTGTCCTGATGGCCAGGGCATATTCTTTTAATATTTATTTGATTAATTCTTTTTACTTTTTTTCAGACATGGTTTCTCTGTAGCTTTGGAGCCATTCCTGGAAACTAGCTCTTGTAGTCCAGGCTGGCCTTAAACTCACAGAGATCATCCTGCCTCTGAGTGCTGGGATTAAATGCATGTGCCACCAACACCCGGCTCTTGATTAATTTAAGACCACTAAAAACTATCTTCTTGTCTAAAAAATCACATCATGTAAACTTAAACTTGGATGACATAACTATCCTATTCAGTTTTTCAAGTATATCAAATCTAATAAATTTTTCAAGCATATTTGTCTTTGAGAACATCCTAATATTACAGCCATTAAAGATATTATTCTTACTTTATAAAGACTACTTTAGTAAATATGTAGTTGATGCATAATGTATGTGTATAAAGAGCAAAACAAGTAGTCTGTAACTTTCATAATATTTTATGCAAAGTTACCAAATCAACATCATTACTAATTAATGAAGCTATAATCAAAGTATTATGCATAATTTTAGGTTGTCAGCACAAATGAGGATGCTTTGACCACAGAGAAGACTCTACCAATTGATCAGACTTATTAAATGGAAAGTGTTAATATTTAGTCTAAACAGTTGTTTTATTAAAGCACTATCTGTATTATATATAACCACTTATCTCAATACCATTCACGTTTTAGTCGCTTTTGCCAAGTGTGATTTTTGCTTTGCATTCTAAATAACACAGGGAAAGTTTAGAATATTACATGTTAAAATATAAGTAACCAATCCTTAAAAAAAATGTGATAGATATTTTGAGAGTCACCTGTAATACTGCAGTAGCTTCACATTTTTCTTAGAAAGATTTCACACTCCACAGTCAGCTTCTTTTAAAATCATTTATCAGTTTTTCTATTTTCATATATTGAATTGTGTCCCTGGGAATGAACTTGAATTTTCACCATCTGTGTGTTGGGCAGGAATGTCCATATCCCTTTAATATATAAATACATCCTGAATTTTCCTCATTCAGTTGGTAAGAGCTGTGAAGCACAGAAAATAGCATTTCAAAGAGGAACCACAAGGGATCATTTATTGCTCCAGTACTTTGAAAAAATCTATGAAATTCTTTTATAGCTTCTTCATTATATTTTCAATGGAACAATTAGTTTGAGTGGCTACAAACACTGAATTTTCATGACCACATTACCCTTTGAAGCCAAAATTATTGAATTCATTATTCTCCATGCAAAATATAGTGGGATGTGGTGATTTTTCCATTAAAAGGCATAGGTTGCCTTCAACTGGAAAACTAGTTGAGAGTTAATTTTCTAACAGCCTATCTGGTCACACTTTAAAACCCACACAGTTTGCATAATTTAGTAGTGTGTTCCAAGGATATATTTTTTGAAGCTAGAGAGCAGTAACTCTGGCTTCTTTAAAATTTAGAAAAGCTTTTACAATGAACAGTGGCATCTCAAGCACAAAAAATACTCCCTTGAAAACATTACTAGCATTCTAAAAATGCAGTAAGACATGCTTGTGCCCATTATATTCAACCATTTATTATTATTACCTGAGAATTATTTGAGACCAGAACACTAGCTGTAACTGAAATAGGTTTCCATAGCTAGACAAGGTAAAACTGGTGCATAATACCTTAAAATAAAACAACTTTATTCCATCCACTGGAACTTGCTGTTTGAATTTGAAATTCACACTTTTGAATACAGAGAATTTCAGGTAGCTGAAGAAAATTTTATAAGTGAAAGACTAGTTCAAGCTTTCCATAAACATGATTATGTCACATATTTTTGTCTTTATTTAATATAGTCTCTTTTTTTCTACCCTTGTATCAACAAAGCCACCTACCAATACTGTTGAAGTGAACAGGTTTGGCTATTATAGTAAATCTTTATTTGTATATTAAATGCATGATGAAATTTTGGGCCTTAGTTTTCCAACCTATGTTCAAGAAAGACATACACGCACACACAGAACATTTATGTAATCCTGAGGCAAATATATTTCTTGGTTTTAGTAAATGAATCCAGTAGAAAATGAACAGAAGACCATTTAACACATAAAAATAGTGACAGAGTCGGAAACATGCATCATTAAAAGTGCTATTTCTGTAAAACTATCCTAGAATACATATCTTTTCAAAATCATGTGGTTTTGCTTATTACACACCTGGTATGGTTTATTGCTTCTAGACTACATGGTATAGGAGGTCCTTCTGTATTTGTGTTGCTTTCATTGGTTGAATAAAGAAACTACCTTAGCCTTTGGATAGGGCAGAACTTAGATAGGCAGGAAAGACAGAACTGAACTCTGGAAGGAAGAAGGCAGTGTGGCAGACACCATGAGAATGACTGAGAATGACACTGGTTAGAATATTTCCTGGTAAGCCATGACCTCGTGGTGTTACACAGATTGGTAGAAATGGGTTAGAACAGGATGTGAGTCTTGGCCAAGAAAAGGCTAGATATAATGGGCCAGGCAGTAATTTAATTAATACAATTTCTGTGTGGTTATTTCAGGAGTTAAGCTAGCTGGGCGGCAGGATGTGGCCCACTTCACCATACAACACTACAAAAATGCTTTGCACATCACTATTCCAAGCAATAGAATTAATCATAGAATGATGCAATGCATTGAAGCAAAGTACATAAATATGTCTTTAGTAAAAGGACTGCAACAGTACAGTTTAAAGGGTGAACACTTACATGTTTGTAAAGAACCTTACCATGAACAAATATGTAGGTTTGAGTGAAATCAGTAAGCACACATCTACCACATTGGTGTATCACTGCAAAATTTGTATAAACTATGTGACTAAAGCTACATCAGTGCTTTAAGGAATTCTTTCTCTAGCAATTAACCTTGTATGACTGTAGCATTCACTTTGTAATTGCACTTGTTTAATGTTTCACTCTTGTACTCACATTTAAATTAAAATATAAGTACATTGTAGAGTTGAATTAAAAGTCTTTATATTTATATTCTTATATTAATTTTCTCTAATTTAAATTTGCTTGTTTTGTGGGTTGAAATTCTTTCTTTAAATCTAAAATTTAAAAATTATATTAGTGTAGACCTCTAAATGTAACACGAAGGTCCTGGTTTTGTCCTGTCCAGTCCCCCAGCCATTTATTCCCAGAGAAAATCACACAGAGAGTCTGTATTAATGATAAACTGATTGTCCTATTACCTCAGGATTTTTATTATTGCTTGTAGCTTACATTAACCCATTATTTTTATCTATGTTAGCCACATGGCTCAATACCTTTTTTAGTGGGGCAGGTCACATCCTGTACTTCCGTGGTCTGGACAGGACTGGGGAGGGTGCTTACTTCTTCCCAGAATACTCCTGTTTTGATTGCTATGCCTCTATTTCCTGTCTGGTTGACCCTCCTATACGTCCTGTCTGGCCAATCAGCATTTATTTAAAATGTGATTGACAGAATACAGAAATTCTTCAGCACCATCTAAAAGGCATCCTCTACCTTCATGACTTGGTGCCCTTGAGAGGCCTTCAGGAAAAGCAACACAAATAGAGCTGTTGTCTCATTCTGCACTCCTCTCAGGGAAATTCCTGAGGGTCTATTGTGTACTTGTTATTCTTATCAAGTGACTCTTTGATATGATTTTTCCCCACAAATTTGTGTGTAAGCAAATGATGTTCCACCTTCTAGAAATGATCACATTTCAGTACTAATTTATTCAGTACAAACCTAGTTTTTGAACTTGGTTTATGTATGATCAACAGAAACACGGGTCCAACTGATTTTAGTGAATGGGGGGGGTAACTGCCCAACTTTTGGAGGTTTCTTTGCTTTGTCATTTTACTTAGGTACATGTTGTTGGTCTCATTCCTAAGTCATGCCAGTCTTGTCTTAAGGAATATATTCCAAAACTCATGAATGGTGCTCATATTCATATACAGGTTTTTGGTGTTTTCCTTCTCAAAGACCATCTTGCCAATTTCTGAAAAGTGCTCATCCTTTTAAAATCTTTCAACACTATGAATAAACCTTTTGAAAGTTTTCTTAGTTAGATAGATGGAATATATTCATGATCATACTTGTATCTAGCCTTTGATTTCCACACAACAAGATTGCTTTTCAGCTTTGAAAGCTATGAGATAGGAAGGGATATTCAGCAACTCGGTGTCTTACTCCCAACCTTAACAATTAGATATTTTTCTTGAATTTGCCTTAAACTTGTTGCCTTTAACAAAGCAGATATGCTAACAGCTTTTGTCACTCCTTTTGGGAGCAATTTTCTTTCAAACTAACACTCATGTCTTCAATGGAAACTATGAAACAATAGCTGAATATTCTCTTTCACTGCTAATGTAATAAATTTCCTATACTTTGTCCTTCTTCAATAATTAAAACAATCCTTCTCTCTCTCGTGTGTGTGTGTGTGTGTGTGTGTGTATAATTTTAGAAAGAACATGTGTTTCTTTTTGTTGCTTTTTGGTTGATTGATTTGGTTTTGTTTTTGCTTGTCATTTTTTTCTTTCTTTTGAATTTCTACCACCTCACTTACTAGTGTACTTTACAGATTCATCGATTGTCCTAAAAATTCCATGACTTCCTTTATCAGTAAAGTTGTAAAATATGCATTATGTGTATGCATATCATTTTCATTATCTGGTTATTACTGGATATCTAGACTGGTTAAATTTCCTTGGTATTGTGACTAGAGTAATAATTAACATAGATATTCAAATATCTCTGTTGTGAGACATGAGGCTTTTAACTATGTTGGATTGGATGAAACCTGACTTAGAAGAAACAAACAACTTAGTATTTTAAAGTCTCTATTAATTTTAATATTCTTTACAAGCCATTCACTTACTGTTTCCTTTTTTATCTCTTTATTTCAAAAATGGACTTTTTTACGTGACATATTCTGAATGAATTTTTCTCTGCCCTGTGGCCCCAGTTTGTCTGTACTTCCTCCCATGTGTATCTATACTTCTTCTGTCTTTATTAGAAACAATTCAGTAATCTAAATAAAAAACAAACAAATAAAAACCATATTGCTGCTATATGCCAAATCAATCTAAAAAGGAAAACAAAGAAAATTCACACGCATCACATATAACTACAGGGACACACATATTCCTACACACAGGAAACCCATGAAACCCAAAAGCAGAAGCTATACTATAGATGCAGGAGACATGTAAGGTTGAAATAAAAACAATAACAACAACAATAAAATGCCATAACAACATCATAAGGTAAAGAACTTTCAAAGATGTCATTGAGTTCATTTTGTATTGGCTATCAGTACTGCTGGGCCAAACAGTAGTCAGTTCTCCAATGAGACTCCCAGGAAGAAAACTAGTTAATCATTTGCTTGTGGCTATCAATTGAAGACCATTTCTGGGTTAGGTATGGGTATGTATGTCCAGTTCTTCTTTCAGCTTCAGAATGCCATCTGGTGCAGAAAGCTGAATTCTAGAATGCAAATACAAGCTCAACCTTGCCGGGGTCCTTGTCAGCATCATGACTGACAACAAAATGATTGGAGTGAAGTAAGAAGGAAAACTCAGTTCAGCATGATTTAACTGGTACTGGATCAACCCTTCTGGAGTCAGATGACAACTGTTATATTACAAGCATTTTAAAATACAATACAGTTTGGGGAAAAGTTTCTGATGTAATTCATCCCTGGTGAACAGGAAGCATGATTACATTGAAGCTCAATTCGTAATACATGTCAATTCTTCCAGAGAAAACCTGAGGAAGATTCTGGCATGTCTCAGTCATAAAGATAGTATAGAGGTCATTCGTGATACAAAGTACATTGATATTTCCCATTGAGCTGGGTTCTATTGACTGAGAGGAAAAAATTAAATGTCTAGAGAGGAGATTTTGGAATAACAATTTTGGGGTATTTGGGTAAGGTCTGGCTCTGCAGATAGCAAAGATAACATCATTAATAACATCCATTCTGAGCCTTCTGGGTTAAAAACAAGTATTCATTTTCTTCTTTAAGGAGACAATCCTATTTGATTAATATTTGTTGTTTTTCTACTAATCTGTGGGCACAAGGACTGTGTTCTTCCCAACAACACCCAAAAAGAGAGTACTGCAAGAAATAACCATACTCAGGGTGAAAATCAATTAAATAATAACAAACAAAAAATATAAAAAATTAACAAACCAGAGTTGGTTCTTTAAGATAGTCAGTAAGAAGGACAAACAGACTGGTAGTGGTGGTGCATACCTTCAATCCCAGCACCTGGGAGGCAGAGGCAGACGGATTCCCTGTGCATTTTAGGGCAGTCTGAACATAGAGCAAGTTCCGGGACAGTTTATTTTCTTTCACAGAGAAATCTTGTCTCAAAAAAATAAATAGATAGATAGATAAATAGATAAATAAATAATTAGAAAGAATGATGAACGATTACAAAAATTAAGGACAAGGTGGAGAGAAAGGCTCTAAATTTACAAAATTAGAAACAAAAAGGCAAGTATAGCAAGAGATAATGAGGAAATCCAGAGAATCCTGGGCATATACCTTCAAAGGTTATGTTCCAAAAGAACTGAATAACCTAAAGAAGTGGATCATTTTCTCAATACATACCATCTACTAACGTTAAATCTATATTAAATAAACAGTGTAAACAGGCTTACAATTCCTAGTGATTAAGAGCCGTATTAAAAATTTTTAAATAAAAAAAACAAGCCTGTGTCAGATCTTATGTTTTTCTTCATGTTGGTCTTTATTATAGGAAAATATACATGTTACTCAGACATATAGACTTTAAAACTTAAAGGAATTTATAAAGAACTAAATCAATTTGAACATTGTATTGTTTTCATCAGTCTTGAAATTACTTTGTAAAACTTTTAAAAAAATCACCTCTGACAATATATGACACATTTGAAAGTACTATAATTCTAAGTATAAATTCTTTTGGAAATCTTGACATTTAAGATCAAATAATTTTGTTAGCAACATTCCAAGCACTACATGTCTTCCCCATCAGCATGGACTGTGCCAGTCTCCTGCTTTAAGGTAAGATTAGCCTCTACCTCTGGAAAGTGCTTTTGAAAAACTGTTGGGTCACAACAAGGAGAGAGGTAAGTGATACATTGCTCAATAAGCTATTAAACTAAGGAAGGTATAAAATCCATGAAAGAATAATGCATTTAATAAATGCATACGATCTTAAAAGAATATAAAATATACATTTTGCTTATGTATTTTGATTTGCTACATGCCACCATTAGATTTTAGCAACGTCCATCCTTTAAAAGAAATAATAGTGAAAAAACAATGACATCTTGAATTTTGCATGCAAATGGATGGAAATAGAAAACTCTATTCTTAGTGAGATATCCCAAACCCA
>JAQHUG010000626.1:19559-31017 GCA_028555095.1 Dicrostonyx torquatus
AGAAAGTCAAGTATCACATGTACTAGCTCATAAGTGGTTTTAAAAAAATAAAGGAAAGAAAACCAGCCCATAAATCACAATCCCAGAGAACTTAATCAACAATGAGGACACTAAGAGAGACATACATAGATCTAATCTACATGGGAAGTAGAAAAAGACAAGATCTCCAGAGTAAATTTGGAGCATGGGGACCTTGAGGGATGGTAGAAGGGGAGGGGAGAGGCAGGGAGGGAAGCAGAGAAAAACGTAGAGCTCAATAAAAATCAATTTAAAAACAACTGAAATGCAAAAAAACAGCCAAATCTGTCCTTATTGATATGAATGAAAGTGTCACAACACAGCCACCATTTTGTCATTAATATACAGTAATAGAAAAGTATGATAAATATCCTCTAAAAGTGTGCTGTTATAAACTTGAAGGGAACCACATGACAGACAACAGTAAGAAATCAAGTGCATTGCCTCAGTCAAATTTCTGCTCTATGCAATGTGGAAATAGATTCAGCTTACTAGAACCCTCCAGTATATATGCTGGTGTATACCAACATGCAGGAGCAGTTTCCTAATATTCCAGACTGAAAAATTTAACATACTCCCAAGGTTTTCATTCAGTGCTTTAATGTTGAGGTAGCTCCCAGCATTCTCATGTGGCTCTCTGGCTTCAGCACTGGAAAATGACACAGATAGTTGAATTGCCTTCATCTAGGATTCAGAAGACTGCATGGGGTGCAATTATGGCTGTTGTATTTAGTATTCGTGTTTCTTTGAGTCTTCAGGACAGCAGTGTGTTCCCACATTCTACTGCTGTAAAGCACAGAGGGGCTTGTGTTCGGGAAATAATTCTGGCAGTCATCAATCTCATGCCTCTGTACTTTGAACTTTTCTTTTTGGGATGTGAAATGCTGGAAGCAAAGAGACCCCCTTGGTACTTCAGAAGACATTTAAGCATCATCTAGTTGAAAGTTCTGGGTGATCATTTGTTGTCAAAGCAGTGTAATTAGCATTACACTAATTCAACAATCAAAACCATTTCCCTAGAAATAACAATGATTCATTTTCACAGGCTGTGTTTTTATTCAAAGAGGTAAAGGGAACAGAGCACAGGATAGGAACCAAGATCTTTAGTAACCAAGACACTCTTGTTTTCTGGCAAAGGGTGTGCCTGCATGTTTAAAAGCTACAGAGAGATACATAGTATGTAGCTTATTCGGTCCTTAATGAGATTGCAAGTAAAGGATTATTAGTATTACCAGAAGATGATATTTCTTTAGAAATATTGCCTGCCCTCATTCTATTATTTTCGCACTTACAAAATATCAGAAAAGTAATGCACCCCATTAATGAGGCTGCCGCTGAAATCTGCAAACCATTATTAATGACAGTCGCATGCACCATGCAGAAATACATTCATCACTGCATATATTAATTAACTGCCAAATCAGTCCCCTATTGTCAAGATCTCCCTGATGATAACCTGTATTTTCTTCAGGATAAACTATTTTTAATGGACAATAGACAGAAGAATTATAATACAGTTTGCAACAGAAACTTGTCAATTTATCTTGTCCCAAATTGCTTCACCCAGAACATAGTAAATATGACAATAGCATGAAGTCTTTATTTTTTTTTATCTCAGCCTCTATTAAAATGGTCTGATTGCCCTGTGTTCATTTCTACATGAAAGATAATATCCTCCTCTCTTTTGCTTTTCCCATCTATTATGTTCTGTATAGAAAATCTAAAATGAGGCATTTCCTGAAAGCCTGCAGAGAGAGAAGACTGAATAGAAGGCTGAAAGGGAGTATATAGACCAGGATAAAAGGCAGTTATTAAATTTGTGAACTCCATCAGAAGACAAGAAAATAAACTGTACCGCTGGCTGGAAGGGTAGTGGAGTATGACATTTCATTTTTATGCAGGTCTCAGCATGATTGAAGGAACACATTGAAGAACACTGTAAAAAAGCATTTAGTGTATTCATTCAGTGCCAGCATGGCTCCTCTGCTGCTCTTTGGTTGATTCCTTTCTGTGTCTTTGTGAAACAGTAGTTCAGAGTCTCATATAAATGAGATCAGACCTACCATCAGCCCTTTGTGAATTCTCATGACAACTCTGAAAACCCATTCTATGAAACTCCGTGAGATGCGGCTCCAGGTGTGCCTGATATTCTTCCACACTTCCCTCCTTCAAATTATGAACTCCCCTACCACTGCTTTCTTCCCCTCTTATGCCCATCCACACAGCTTTTACCATATGCATATATATAGTTATTGTTTTGAATATTAGACATTTAAGTGCATATAATGATACTGTTTGGTTCATAAAAGTAAGTTTAGAACAATTCTTATTCTCTTCACATTTTAATATACCAGCCAAATAGGTATAACATAATATTATTGACTTACCTATTTCCAATATGCAAGTTAATTCTATAAGGGTAAATGGTAGAAATGTATCTCTAGGTGTAGGGAATGGAAGAAGCCCTGAAAGAGGGAAGATCTATGCAAATGTGTAATGTTACATGGGCACAACCAAACCAAAAACCACAGAATCTCAGGCCCATGGAAAAATGTCACAACTCCCGTGCCAGCTCTGGTAAGGCTCAGAGGAGATGGAAAATCCTTCCTCTGGAGTTCATGTGTGGATGTTGACAGTGTATGTAGAAAAATTTAGCTTTCTACACTGGGTTGTTTATGACCTGAATCCTGCTCTCCTGCAGAGACTGCTTCTACTTCAATTGTCTTCTTGATCCAGCTGTATAACACGAACTCTATCTCCTTGATAGAGTTTGTTTGTTTGTAACAACCCTGCTTCTTTGTCATTTGTACATAATAACCCCATCTCTCTGTTCAACTCTATATGGTGAACATGCTGAGTGTCCAGAGTGTTGATATTTCCCCAGATGAAAGCCTTGACCACTTAATCACAGATTTCTGTCTCAGTGTCTTTCTGTCTCGTCTTGATTGCCTCATTGCTCCAGTCAGGCCAAGTCCCTCGAGACTGTGCCTGGACCCAACATCTAGGCAAACCTATGTCTGATTTCTTGCAGACTGGAAAGTACTGGAGTTGAGAAATGCCTGCTTTTCTCCCCATCTCCTCTGCCTTTTCTTTCCATTTCCTTACTCCAGTTTTTACTCTAACTCTCTCCAGGTCTCTTTCAGAGGGCTCCCTCTACTATATCTTCCTTCATTCTGATTTTTTCCAAATGCAACCTATCATGAACACGATGATTTGTACTTTGTCTTTTCCATGGCATGTGAAATTATCCTGTATGTCCCCCAAAGTTTAAACAGCACATCTTAGTCCTTCCAAATTTATTGTTCAATTTGTAAAACTTAGTCATAAGTACCTTTTCTTTATCTAAGAAAAATCATCCACATATAAAAGCAATTCCTTTATATCTGTGTCTCTGTATTCCCTTGCTACACAGAATTTAAGTTTTCTTTAAAAGTTCCAAATAAAATGATGTTAAGGCTCATACAAATGATATTGACCCAAACAACTCATTGTTGGAAAGGAACATCACTTGGAAGTTACTGGTTCACTATGAGTTTCAGATGCCTTTTTCAGAAATGTTTTTTATAAGTTAGTCTGATTATTTTATTAATTAATTAATTTTTCCAAGCCTGATTGCAGTTTTCCTCCCCCCTTTTCACCACCCCAACTTTCCCTCCCTATTCCATCTATTTCCTTCTCATTTCTCCTTAGTCAAGGAAGGACTTCCTTTGGAATATTGCTGTAAGACTAGGCACCTCATCTCTATTAAGATTGGACAACACAACCTAGTAAGAGGAAAGCATAGTAGGTACCATAGTCAGAAACAGACTCAGCTGCCTCTGTTAGAATTCCCACAAGATCAAGCCACAAATATGTAACATGTGTGGTGAGCCTAGGTCAGTCACATGCAATCTCCCTTGTTGGTGGTTTAGTGTCTTTGAGCCCCTATGAGCCCAGATTAGTTTATTCTGTGGGCTTTTATGGTGGTGTTCTTGACCCCTCTGTCTCCCATAATCCTTCCTCCTCCTCTTTCACAGGATTTCCTAAGGTCCACCAGGGCTTGGCTGTGGGCATTTGCATCTGCTTCCATCAGTTGCTGTATGAAGCATTTCCGGTAACAATTGGACCAGGCCATGATCTATGACTATAGCAGAATATCAATAGGAATCATTTCATTGACTTTTTATTTTGCCAGTAATGTTTTGTTCTTTCCTGGGTCTCTGGGAAATCCAGCCACTGGGTCCTAGCCTTCCAGGCAGTGACATGTGTGGGCTTGTTCTCATAGTATGGTTCTCCAACTGGACCAATTATTGGTTGGCCACTCTGATAATTTCTGCACTGCCTTTTTCCCAGCATATCTTGTAGGCAGGGCAAATTGTAGTCAGAAGTATTGTGGCTGGCTTGGGGTACCTATCCCTCCACAGGAAGTGTTGCATAGTTTTAGGAGATGGCCAGTTCAGGCTTTGTGTCTTCCATTGTTAGGAGTCTTAGCTAGGGTCACCCTCATAGATTCATGGGAATTTCCATTACACTTGGTTTCTGGTTCTACCCTAAGATGCCCCTGATTCCAATTCTCTTTCCGAGGATTCTCTCCCTTCCCATGGCCATTCTCCAGTCTAGAACAACCTCCACCTGTGATGTCTGTTCTATTTTCTTTTCACAAATGAGATTCATGTGTCCCAACTTGAGCCTTCTTTGTTACTTATCTTAGTCTAATTTAATATCCCTAAATGCAAAGAAAGCATCACATACTCAAACTCTAGCTGCACTAGCCTCTCTCTGTAGCATTAACCTCAGCCATCTCTTGGCATTGCCTCAAATTTTTCTGAGAACTTGAACATCTCTAAAACACTATATCCCACTTTCTAGGAATCTCACTCACTTGGTTGCTGACTTTTTGGTGGGTTGTTTGGTTTTATACCATTTAATCTTTTAATTGACTGTCACAGAGACTTTTAAACAGGTACACATAGCATTTTAGAAGAATGAATGAATGAAAGCTATGACTCTAAAGGCACTGAAATACAGATACACTTACTTCATCTGTGTCTCTACTTTGTTTTGTTTTTTTTAACCAATATCTCCCCTTCATATGAGTGAGGATGAGTTTTACAAATGATATCATCCCATCCATAAAATAGCTGTGGCCAAGTTTATAGATGAAGATACAGTTTAAGACAAGAGACAATTTTTTACCTAATTTTAATAATAACATTTTTATATAACAAAAATGAGACCTATTGAAAATAATAATGTTAGAAGAGCATCAGTAATTACCCAGTAATACATTTGAATATCTATGTAGTAATACATTTGAATATCTATGAAACTTAGTAATATAGAGCAAATCATAGAAACATGGAAAATGCCAAATTAATAATAACTTTTTAATGTAATATTATATATTTTCAATTTAGTGTGTTCATGGTTTCCTTGTTTTTTTAACAATGCCATTCTCTTTAATACTTAGAGAATTACAGTTCACTTGTCCTCTATGAACAATGTACCTAGTACAGCAAATTTAAATTAAATGCATTTAACATTAAAGGAAAGAGAAGCCAAAAACTTCTAGCACAGACTATCAAAATCTTTTTCCCACCTCTCTCCTTCTTTGAACAATTACACACTGCACAATATTTCCCAAGTTAAAAAAAATCATATTTGTAAAAATGTTATCCTACTATTTCTTTCCAATATATTAAACATATTCTAATTTATAGAAATATTAGATATATCTTGTGGGAACTTATTTTTATATACACAACATAAAATCCTGCATTTTATCTGACCATAATAGGTTAAAGCTGCATATCACCAACAACAGAAACAAGAGAAAGAATACAAAACCATGGAAACTAAACAACACACTAGTGAATAAATAACAGATACAGACATAAATTGAGAAGAAATTAAAACTTTTTGGAAATAATGAAAATCAAAACACAGCCTACTTGAACATATGGGAACAGTGAAAGCTGTTCCTGTTCTCAGAGTTCATAGGTCTAAGTACCTATATCATATAATAGGAGAGATCTCTTGGTAGTACCTAGTGGCACACATGAAAGCTCTAGAAAAACAAGAAGAAATAACTCCCCCAAAAGTAGAAGGCAAGAAATATCTAAATTTACGACTGAAATTATAAAACAAAAACAACAAATAAAAAACATATACAAAGAAATGAATGAAACAAGGAATTGATTCTTTGACAAAAATCAGCAAGATATTGTTTATAGCAATGATTTTTGGCTGTCTGAATATGACAGAAAGTGCCTTGGACAGTTCCCTCCTCACATCCACTCTTGGTCTTCTAAAGAGCAGACAAATATAGGTATATTTAATGCTTAAAATATCTGAGAAAAGTCACATAAAAATAATTTAGAGAATAAGGATTCTTGTGAAATTCAACATGAAATGTACAAAATGTACCAATTTATTAATTTTTCAATAACTAGCAATATCTTTAACACCTCTACACTAGACACTGAAAAATTTAGACATGTTTTCCATTATATTTCATGTATCCACATGGAAAAAAATGTACAAACATTCAGAAAATGCCATCTAAAAAGGTTCGATGTGAAGAAAGTAGCACATGACATTTGACAATGCAGGTCTAACCCTCCTCCAGACAACTGAGCTACCATTGACCATACAACTCACAGAAACACTTCTTAATTCTTCTTCCAAAAGACAGTATGCTATATTTTTTTTTCAAAAATGGTATATACCATATCAGTTATAGTACCTCTTCATTTAACATGCTTTGGGTACTTCAAAACACATATATAGTAACCACTATGTACACAACAGTATTAAAAACCTTCAATTCTCAACAAACCAGAGGACTAAGATGTGCTATTTCAATTTTTTTAAAACATCTGTAGAGACCTACTTGGTGTTCAAGGATGTGGTAAATTTTGGAGAAAGCTTCAAGAGCCCCTACATCAAAGTATGGCTTTATATGTTGGGTGAAATGCTGTATAAATACCTGTAGGATTATGGTGATTTTTAACTCTCGTGTTTCTCTATCTAGTTGTTTCTGATGACTCGTGTATTGGTCAGAGAGGAATGTTGAAGTAAACCACTATTTTTGGATGAGTATCAATATATGAGTTTAGCTTTAGTAGTTGACTCTTTTATTAATTTGGATGTCCCCGTGCTTGGTATATAAATGTTTAGAATTGCAATGTCTTCTTGTTGTAATTTTACTTTGATGGGTAAGTACTTCTCTATATTTTATGATTAATTTTAGTTTGAAGTCTACTTTGTCAAATATTAAAATGACTATTCCTTCTTTTTCCTTGGTTTCCCTTGCTAGAAAAATTTTCCATCCTTTTTCCTGAGGGTATGTCTATTCTCGGTAAGGTGTCTTTCAAGGAAGCATCAAAAACGATGGATTATGTTTTCTATTTCAAATCTTTTAGACTTTGTCTTTTATTGGAAATTGAAAATTACTAAGGGACAATGTTTCTTGATTGCTATTGTTTTGTCATTATGGTATGAGTTTTAACTCTCTTTTATCTACTTTTCTGGGATTATTTATATTTTGTGTCTTTTTGGGTGCTGTTAACCTGTTCAGACTGCTGTTTTCATTCTTATCCCTTCTGTAAAGATGAATTGGTCATTACAAATTGCTTAAGTTTGGTTTTGCCTTAGAATTTATTTTAGTGCTGTTCTTAAAGTATTAGTATTTAAACTTCTGTACAAGTTCATTATTCTTCTGTACAAACAATGAATATAAGAAAATATGGTTATATATTTACCTTATAATAGTAATAACATGTCTTAATACACAAAAATATTTAATCCACAAAAATATTTAAGGAATGATCTAATTATATTTTAATCAAAATATAATAAGAAACTTTTAAAATAAGGAAAAATGGAAATATCATTTTATTTAAAGGAAAGATTCTTTTAAATGTATATATATACCAATACTTATGTTATCCAAAGAATAAATAACTTTTGCAAATATTAAATATTTTTAAAATATGCCATTTCAATATAGATTTTTCTGTAGTCAGTTGTGCTAAAGCAATACATAACAAGGGATTTTCAGAAAATATTCTTTACTTTTGGTTTAGGCTTTAAATTCCAATCAAAATTTCCCTTCCCTACCCCTTCCCAGTTTGTCGCTCACACACCCCCCATCTCACTACTTGTTCATCCTCTACTTTTTTCTTCAGATGCAAGTGGGTCTCCCGTGAATATCAGCAATCCACGATGTATCAAGTTTCAGTGAGACTAGACACCCCTCTTCTGTGAAGGACAATCAATAGAAAGTTTGTGTTCCAAAAGTAGACAACACAATCAGAGATAGTTCCTGATCTCACTGTTAGAAGTCCAAAATAAGTTTAGAAATCAGTTTCTCTTTGCCTGGTTAAATTACTAAGTGAATTCAGAGTCACAATGGTATTTTTTAATCACATTTTAATATATAAAAGTTAAATTATTTGCATGCTTACAAATTTACACAAAATAAATTTACAAGCTAACTTCCTAATTGTCCATTCTAACCTGTTCCAATCATCTCCTGAATTAGTTTGAATGAACTAGTCACCAGACAACTGTCTTATGCATTTGAACATATAAGTTAATAAATTTAGGTCACATACTTTTTTAGATAAAATATATTGCTCCTGTAACAGTTCAGAGATCATGCCAAAAAGCACCTTTAGAAGGTATTTATGATTCATGTGTGTGCACTCTCCTGTTGCATGTGGAGATCAGGATTTCTTTAAGACCTAAGCCTTAGAGGCAATGTCATGAAGGAGTTCAAACACATCTTTTTAATATTCTTGGGACTCAATTTCTAGATGTGGAATTTCTTGGCTAAAAAGAAAATATAGCTGTTGTTTTATTATATATCGCCAAATCTGTATGTAGAAGCATGATAATTTTGAATTATTAGCAGTAAAATAGAAACATTTTGACTTCTGGTTTATTATTTAAGAGAATGTGATATCTGTCAGCTGTTTTAAATAATAGCATGGCATTTCATGTTACTAAGATTTCTCCTAATTATATGTTAGAGCAGTTTTTGTACATAGATTATTTTTTATGTTCTATCCATTACACAATTATTAGTTTACAAAGAATCTGGTTGCAATCAGGTTACAGAAGCTTTCAGATAAAATTTATTTTTGCTGCTGACATTTCTTGCTCATCTCCCCCACCACACCAATATGTCCTCCTCCTCCAGAAGCTGCTGTTTCAATGCCACACACACATGACCTCTGTCCTGCCCTCCCTACATCTCACCATCTCTTTCTACCCTCTTCTGGTCTCCTATATGATTACATAGCCTACACCCATCCTTATAAACCCTTATTCAGATTCATACAAATGTTGAAATTGGGATCCATATATAAGTGAGAACATGTAATTTTTGTCTTTGTAAAGCATAGTCATGTTACATAATAAATTATTTGCCATTCCATCCATTTTTTTCATCAACCATCGTAATTGCACTTTTCCTAACAAGAGGAAACTTCCATGTATGTCACATTTTCATTTTCTAGTCACCTTTTAATAGGCACCTATCTCTAGGCTGACTCTATCACCTTGCTATTGTAACTAATGCAATAATGAACTTGGGTGTGCAGGCATTTGTGTGATAGGCTACAGAGAGTTTTGGGTACATGCCCAGTAAAAGTATAGCTATATCATATGGGAGTTCTACTTTTATCTTTTTAGAAACCACAATACTTATTCCAGGGATAATAGAATGTATAAAGAACTGTAATAAGTAACTAAATAAGTAAGTAAATAAGTAACTAACTAACTAAATAATTAAATACATTGAGAACATAAAACTGTCTAACAATAAATGCACTAATGTAATGAACAGACAATTCTCAGAAGAAAATAAAATACCTAATAAATATTTAAAATGCTTGGAATCCTTAGCTTTCAGGAAAATGCCAATGAAAACCATTTCTAGAACCCATCACACCCTAGTCATAATGGCTAAGATCAAGAACTCAGATGGGAAATGCTGGTGAGCCTGTGAGGAAAGAGAAATCCTTATTTCTCAAGGTGGGAGTTGACGTTGCCAGTGTAGAAATTAATAAGAACACCATTATTTTTTAGTAAATAGTTTACATTTGTATAACATATTTAGAAGTAATAAGAGGCAATTATTGAATAAACATTTATATATTGCTAATTTTATCTCTGTGTTGTGTATTTGCCTTTGTTGTGTGATTTAATGTAAGGGACTAAGTGAGCACTTGGTTGAAGAATCTGCTACTGTATTTTGTTCAATAGGCCATATAAATTGTGTGGTAAGGAAAAGTAGCCCAAGCACAGAGGCAGACACAGTCAAAAGGTGAATTAGTGGTTCCTGATATTGTGTTTCTGAAGGATACACTGTGTTGTCTGGAAGGAAATCATGGAAATTTTTAACATCCACGTGCATCTGCACTTGCTCTGTTGCTATTACTCTAGGGTTTTATTAATTTGATTTGAAATCATAATACAAGCTTATAATATGTTCAGATTACCCTTTCCCCTCACTCTATGTCCCTCCCATCTCTATCAACTCTCTTCTTCCACCTCTCATTGCTATTAATCTCTCTCCCAGATTCATTCTATTTGGTTCATTTTTGTCACCCATTTAGTTTAAAAAGGGCATAGTGATATATCTTTAAACTGAGCCCTCCTGAGGCAGAGACAGAATATCAAGGGCAGTATAACATACTCTGCATCCAAAGAAGAAAAGAACAAATTAAATAGGATTTACATATGATCTGACAAAGAATTATTTCTGTTTGTGGTTAGAGTCAATAATTGTCACTGTGGTTTTTGTTTTCATTCTCTCTTTGTCAGAGCCTAATTAACTGAGGACCATAATTTTTGGTGGGGTTCAGGAATATAGAGAGATAGCATGGTAAAATATTGTGTGACCAGACATATGTTTGCCATGTGCTCCAAAATGTCAATTTACATTTCCAGTTCAACCAGTTCCAAATCCTTCACTGTAGCTAGTGATACTGAAACAATGAAAGTTTTTCTGGAAGTGTCTCTAAGTTGCAAGGAGGGTACGCTTGTTCATCCCAGCCACCCTGCAATCTTAACCCTGAAATAACCACACAGAAACTGTATCAACTAAATCACTGCTTGGCCCCATTAGTTCTAGTTTCTGATTGACTAATTCTTGCATCTTAATTTAATCCATTTCTATTGATCTGTATATCGCAAGGTGGCAGTGGCTTACTGGGTAAAATTCCCAGCTTCTGTTTCCAGTGGATCCATGGCATCTCTTTGACTCTGCCTTCTTCCTCCTATTCTGTTTAATTTTCCCTGCTTACCTAAGTTCTGTCCTATCAACAGGCCCAAAGCAGTTTCTTTATTAACCAATGAAAGCAATACAAAGACAAAAGGACCTCCTACACCATCTCCATTACATTTAAGTTTTTTTTCTTTTTCTATTTTAATTGAAAATACATTCTTCTCT
>JAQHUG010000626.1:42831-58212 GCA_028555095.1 Dicrostonyx torquatus
AAAAAAAAACCCTCAAAGCCCTGCTACCAGGATTCTAAATGTGATAATGAATGTCACAGTGTGTCTTTCATGAGATGCTTACTTGATGTAACTGGACAGCCTTAGTCCTAACTCCCTGACACATACATAGGGTTCCTTTCAAACTTTATAAAAAAAAACCATATTTATGGGACTCATCTCACAATTATATTCATTTAATTTCCACAAAAACTATTCTCTGGAATATTATGACAAGGGATAAAGTTGATGTGTGTAATTCAGTCAAAATAAAAGGTAGACATTTCAATAAGCCAAATGATTAGTATTGTATTCTAAAGACAAGAATTTAACATGCCTTGGAGGTGAAAGGATGCATTTTCAAGGACATAGAAAACTAATAGGTAGGAATCAGGGATCTAATAGGCTGAGGCCTTCATTTGGATGTCTGTCCATACACAGATAGTTTACATTGGTGAGGTCAGATTAAGCATACACAGTCTTTTCTTGCCATGCTGTGCCGGAAACCTGGTTGCCATGACATATTCACGTATCCAGTAAGGACGTAGGGCAAGTAAATCCTATCTAGCATCTCAAGGGAGAGCAAAGAGAGGCAGTTATACAAGTTTCTGACCTTGGGGCCGGTAGAGTGATGTATCTCAGTGAAACTGTAATTGTGATATAGAAAGTTAAATTTCTAGAGTTTCCTCCAAAGGGCAGCATACACTGACACTCACATCTAGCACATAAGGCATTATATCTGATGTCATTTGCTATATGCTTCTAATACTATCACAAATAACATTCTATTTGCAACAAAAATTATTTTATAGGCAGCAGGTTTTTTTAAAATATTTATACTTGTAAGTGTGTGTGTATGTGTGTGTGTACCTGGATGTATGTGTTCCATGTTTATACTGTGTCTGTGGGGGCCAGAAGAGGTTCATGTCTGTGCTTAACTGCCGGGCCCTCAAATTCAAATTACTGCTTAACAAATTTATGGAAATTATTAAATCTCAGAGAAAAGTTACATGAGAGCCATCTACTCAGCTTTAAGAAGTATCTGTGATTATAAATAACTAGAAAATTTTAAGCAATTTTGGATGTGCATTAAATACATAATTATTTGAATTAATTCATTTTTCTTCCAACATGAGCAATGTGTTTAATATCTCAAATCATAAACTGAAAATATATGTTTTATTATCTCAAAGAACATTTAAATTATGAAAATCCACAGGGGATCCCAATAATCAGTTTAATAAGAAGAAATGCTAATTACATAGATTCAATTGTTACATATTATATACTTGTATCTCTTTAAATTTGTTGTTACTGTAGTAATTATACATGCTCACTAGGTGTTCTTAGTCAATATTCTATTGCTGTGAAAAGGTACCATGACTAAGGCCAACTCCTAAGAAAGAAGAACATTTAACTGGTGTTTGCTTACAATTTAAGTGATTAGTCTCCTATCGTAATTGCAGGAAGCATGACTCCATGTAGGCAAAAATGGTGCTGGAGAAGTAGCTTGAGAGTTCTACATCGTGTTCCAAAGGCAGCAGGAAGGAAGAAATCCACTTGTCCTGGCTTGGGCTTCTGGAACCCCAAACCCACTCCAAATGACACACTTCTTCCAACAAGGCCATACCTCCTAATTCCTTTGAACAGAGCAGTTCCCCGGTAAATAAACATTCAAATCTGTGAAATTACGGAGGGCATTCAAACAACCACAGCTAGGTAGGGTATAAGACTCATTGTAGAAAAACAATATTTTCTCTTCACCATACATGTTACACAAAGAATTGCTGTATGCATGATTACATGTATCAGTGTATGTTTTTTTGAGTAAAAGCTGTTTTACAAAGCATCATTACAGGGATTGTCCCTTTCAGCGTACTCAAATCCTTCATTTTTAAGAAATCAGTGTCTATTGTAATATTAAATATTGGTACTAGTGACAATAATCATAAAATTGTAAAAGCTATTTTTTGCCTGTAATGTAGCTCAATGTTAGGGCACTTGCAGTGCATATGTAATGTCCTCGGTTGGAACTCCAGTTAAAACAACAACAACAAAAACAAAATGCCATTTATAATACCTTCAATGATAACCTTACTTTACTGTAAAAAATACCTAGTATTGAACTTAAAATCCTATCTTTTAATGGTACGTTTAAAACCATTTTTAGTTTAAGGTGTCAGTAAAACATTCACAGTAATAAATCATAAAGGAGCTTTATTTTCATTTTAATCTATTAGAAATGCCATTTTTAATTATCTAATGTCTCCATTAAATGGCATAACCCAACTTAGGTCTTTCTATATATGTAACTATAGTAGTTTGACTAAAAATGCCCCCAAAAGGCTCATACATTTGATGGTTAATCACCAGGGAGTAGAACTACTTTAAAGGTTTATAAGGATTAGGAAGTGTGGCTTTTGGGGAAAAGTATGTACCTGGGAATGAGTTTTGAAGTCTTAAAAGCTCAAGCCAGGCCCAATCTTGCTCTTTCTGTTTGTGGATCTCAGCTACTTCTCCAAAACTATGCCAACCAGCTACCATGCACACTTCCATAATTATACTGCACAGACTAAACCTCTGAGGCAACAAACAAGCCCCAGTTAAATACTTCCTTATTTAAAAACTGCCTTGTTCATGTTGCCTCATCACAGCAATGGAATAGTGACTAAGATCATACTCCAAAAATTTCCATGCCATTTTCACATAGATATGCACATTTACATTTACTATGCATTATTCACAGCTGCTAAGGTATGTAATTAGACTACCTGTTCTTCAGCAGATGAAAAAATTATTTTATATACACATGGGAGAGTTTTATTTATGCAGAAAGAAGAATGAAATTATAATGTATGAAGGAAAGATAAATAATTCAGACACAAAATTATGAATAACACATTTTCTTTTATTTTTGAATATGTAAACAAATATGTAAAGAGATATGTGTCACATATTTACATACATATAAATTAAACATAGTCTTCTCTGTTCTCTATCCCCATTGATTATTTTTTGTTTGTTCTGTGGTGATTTTATTTTCTTTTATCCTTATACATAACAGGTAGATACTTATTTGCTTACTAGTAATGATAGCAAATCTTGTATAATTTTTCAGTGTTGTTGATAACTATTTATAAATACTACTAACTGCAGTTTTGTGTACTAGAGTTCAATATATTGGTAGCTGATCTCTACATATTTATGTTTACTGAAATCCATAAAATAACACTTCAATTCAAGCATATATGTTAAAACTCAAACAATTAGTATCTTAGTGATTTTCAAAAATTTTTATTTTAAAATATTTTGGTGATTGTGTAGAAAAAATGCTAACCTACGTTGGTTTCAGATTATATAAAGCTACAAAGAACTATTGAAATTATAATATTTAATCCACAAATATCTATATTTCAAGGTTATTTGGTTATTTTAAGAAAGTATTTTTGAGGTAAATATATAACTTTCTTTATATTCATTTTAGTGGATTAAATAAAACTTTAAAAAATTTTCTTCTTAGCTGATAATTGATTTTATTAGGACTATAGAGGTTTTCCATTTTCAATCATGTAAATGACTAGTAAATGTCACAACCTTTCTAAAGTATTTAATCATTAGCTAATTAACTTTCAATATTTTTGAAATTTGCTTTTGTAATACTATATGTCTGTAAACTAAAATTGCAAATTAAAATTAGAAAACCTTCATTGTTTCAATGTAAAAATAAATATAGTATTTTTGTAGAAGATGTGTACTTCTAATTCATTCAGAAACTCAATATATAAAAAAAATTGAGCAATTCTATTTTGGTGCATGAAGAAAATAGAACTAGTAAATTAAGTAAAACTTAATTGAGCATCTGAGATTCATATAAAGATGAACTCTTATCCAAAGAGATGTGCAACATTATAGAATGGATGCTGACTGCATGGTAGTATAAAGTGAAAAAAAATTATTTTTTTAATAAGTAGCCATTCCTTTAATCAATCAGGATTAAGCAAATTTAATTACTAATGTCACACTGAAAAGAGAACACGACGAACAGAGTAAGACAAGATTAATGGATGAAATTCATTCCATTGAAATGCGACAGAGCATTTTCACAAAGGGAAAGCATGAAAAATAAATACACAGATACCTCACACACACACACACAAATAGATGAGAACAAATGTAAAGAATCCTAAAAATGGTGTATATGTACCATCAATATATGAGAATTGTATTTTGCAATTAATTATATATGAATAGATTTGCTATAAATGTTCTAAATTTGGCTATAAATGTGAGCTGAGTAACGAATAGGCGGTATATAATTGTGTTCATTAGGTTAATAAAGAGCTTATGATTGTTGTAGTAAATTACAGGACAAGATATCCATTACATTACATAAACTATAGCAAAATGTTAATAATATCTGGATAGAAAAAGATGTATTTACCATAAATAACATCTTAAGAAAACTTTATGACAAAAAGTTCATATATTTGTATAAAAAAACAATTATTGATTTTTAATATAGGGCACTAATTTTTGCTGTTTATTCGTTGTCAAAATTACATTAAATGTTGTTATTTTACCATTAGTCTTTAACTTTTTAAAATCTAGAAATACTTTTTCAAATTTAATATAGAATTCATGTTGTCTTTATTGTCTACAATTGTATATTATAAGCTAACACTTCGGTTTCCTAAAGTTATAGTGTGCCATTTTTACACTTTATAACATATACAAATAATTTACATATGTCCAATAAAAAACAACAAAAAATGCCTTCATACATAAACCAGGAATGGTTGTTCATGCCTTTAATCCCAGCTCTCATGTGACAGAGGCAAGCGAATCTCTTTGTATTCAAGGCCAAACTGTTCTACATAGTAAGTTTCATGACAGCTATATAAAGAAACCTTGTCTTAAAAAAATCAAAAAATATAATTAATTAACTCATGAATGAATTTAAATTAATAAAGAGTTTATACATAAAGTAACAGTGGCTCTTCATTCAAAAGTTTTAAAAAATGCTCTTATATAGAAGAAAAGCTTTCTTCTAAGATATACTTAAAGTACACACAGCAAATGGTTTTGACTAAAGTATATTTTGGTTAATAACCTGTGTCTACCATAAGTTGAAACATATCCTTCTTGGAAAATGACAGAGGCCCTCAAAAATGACTAAATTTTAATACCTACAAGGTTCATGGGATGTACTTTGCAATTAGTGAGGCATAGAATCTTCCATCTTCAAAGTTCTCTTTTTTGCACTATAAAATCCTCAGCACTCTGTTCCACACGCCAATCTACTGCCAAGCAGGCAGTGGCCCTTCTATTTTTCTGACTGAAGGACAATTTTGCCCCTGTAGAGGTGGTTTCCTTTGTCATTTATTCCCAGGTTGCTTCAATCAACCCTAATCTAACATTTATTCACCTTAGTAAATGCAACCTAATAGACCATAAGTGCCTGTTGGGATAGAGAGATACCTGGCAACCCTGAAGCCTACCTCAAGATACAGAAGTCTGATGATTCATGAAAGAGACTGTGAGTACAGATACCGAGATAAGGTACTACCTCATTGCTGCTGTATCCAGCATTGGTATTTTGATGAAACAACAACACAAATAATGACTTTGAAAACATCTTTTTATTTTTTGTATCTCCCTATTGTCTCAATTCCAGTTTGTACTTGCCTAGAACTGACAATGCTGGGCCACCTTCTGCAAAAAAGTATTACTAGGTTGTGTTAATACCAGAATGACTTACTGATTTAGAAAAAAACAGAAGAGTATAAACAGCAGTTAAAAACTGAGACAAGACAGCCCAGTTCAGTGGAGAAAACACATTCTCAGGAAGCATAATGTTGCTCGTGATAACCTAGTAATGTTTTGGACTAAAATGAAAGCACCTTCCTTATTGCTAGCTCCTTCATGGTGCTAGAAAGTGTTACACAAGCTTCTGTTGGAGAATTTTCTATTACAATTTTCATCTTTTATGAACTGTGTATATTATACTACAGACATGCCAGTTATATGCCTCTTTATCTCATAGTGGTACGATTGTTATGGAAGCAAACACCTACTTTCCCACAGGAGAGAAGCCATATTTGAAGGCAGAGTCCAACCCTGTTGCTAGAGGAATCATCTGACCCAGGTAGAAATACTGACATTATTGTTTTACTAAACAAATGGGGGGCAACACTTATCAAATTGCATTTCAAACATTTGCATTTAAATTCACAAGCTACTGCTACTGGCCATTTTGGTTATGTAGGAGGAGGGAGAAAAAGAGCAAGGAAGTCAGGACCATGAGGGACTGGCCCACCAACTGAGACAGTGTGTCTGATCTATTGGGAGCTCCTCAAATCCAGCTGGACCAGGACTGAAAGAGCATATGACCAAACTGGAATATCTGAATGTGGCTGCCAATGGGGAATGACTGAGAAGCCAATGATAATGGCACAGGGACCTATCTCTTCTGCATGTATTGGCTTTTTGGGAACCTATTCTATATGGATGCACACATTCTTATACCAGGATGGAGGGGGGAGGGCCTTGGGCTTCCCACAGGGCAGGGTATCCTGCCCCCTCTTAAGGAAGCAGGGGGAGGGAGGTGGGGTATTGGGGGAGCGGGAGGGCCTGGGACAAAGGGAGTAAATGTAAATATTTTAAATTAAATAAATAATAATAATAATAAAAAGAAACCAAAAAAAAGAAACTGGACAAAAAAAGAAAAAATGGAATAGTACTGGGTTAGTATAGTGTGGTTTCTTACCCAATTTAACAACTAATGCATTAACACCTCGAAATAGATATTTATATAAAAATGATGGTCTTTTCAATAGGCATATGCTTTATTTGAATACCATGATGCATGTTATTATATTAAATGCACTAACATTTTTTTGTAGCAGAAGATGGCATATATTCTGTAAGTTTATTTTATGGAGTGTTTCAGATATATACACATGCATATATTTGCATATATATATATATATATAAAATTATATATATGGTTACTTCATTTGATATAACTTACAAAATCTCTTGTTTTTAGAGATATTTTAGGATATATAATACAAAATCAGAAAAATATCATGTTGAAAAAAATCTATTCAATATATCCTTGAAATGTATATACTAAACACATATACATTATATTTCTTGGCCATTTCTTATCAGAAAAATAACCTGTTACCAATTCAAAGGAAAGTGACAAAGTTACAATATAATAAGACACACTCATGTCTTATTATATCAGAGTCCTTATATCAGATTTCCATAACTTTTTCTCCATTACTATTTTACAAACATTTCCTTATTGTCAAAGAAACAAAAAGACATACTAACTAGAAGAGAATTGAGAAACTTACAGATTTGCAATAATTGAATTTTGTGCCACCACCGGCCTTTTAGAAAGTCATTTACCAGGTGAGAAAGTCATTTCTATTATATGTTATTACAATGCCTTTGAGGTTCATTTTCATAGAATTTTTGACACTGTTATTACCTCTTCATCTTGAGAGTAAAAAAAGAATAGTTCCTTTTTTACAGCTAGACATGCAGAAATGAGTATTTATAGCTGTGGCCTTTACTTATTTTGTCTTTTTTCATGTATATTATTGCACCATTCTTTAGAAATATATACCCATATTTAAATGTGTTTTCTAACATAGTTTTGTCTCCTCTTAGTTTTAGTTTAAAGTTATAGAAATTTTAAAACAAAGACTGTAGCTGAGTTTGTACTTCATATATATACGTCTTCATTATTTTCTTATTGCTATGAAAAGACACCATAACAAAGATAACTTATAAAAGAAGGAATTTAATTTTGGACTTTTTTACAGCTTCAAGTGTGATTCCATAACCATCACAGCAGGGGGCATAGCAGAAGGTACGCAGGCATGATGTAGGGGAAGTAGCTGAGAACTTACATCTTATCCACTATCAGAAAGCAAAAAAAGAGAGTGAATTGGGAACAGCAGTAGTCTCTTGAAACCCCAAAGCCAACCTGGAGTGACATATCTCCTTCAACAAGGTCATACCTATTAGTCCTTCCCGAAATGTTTCATGTACTTCAGGCCATGTATTCAAATATCTGAACCTCTGGTACGATTCTCTTTGAAGCAAGCTACCATACACAATAGGGTAGGTGATATAACAAATACATATTTTATGATATAGAATGATATTATTTGATATGTAAATATAGTTCACCTTTAGAACTTATCTTTAAAGTGAATCAACATATTAAAATATGGTTTACTTAAATTAGCTTATATTCATTAAGTAATAAATATTGACTCATTGTGGGCAATACTATCCATTTGTGGATTCTAAAACATTTTTATGGTTGATCATTTATATAAAGAGGAGTTGGGTTTATCAAACCTTAGTTAAGAAACACCAACGTTTAAGACAAAAATAATGTTTAATGTCAAGGTTCAAGGTCTTGCTCACATTGTGACTAAAAGTATTTGTGCTTTTAAGGTATATAACAAAGAATTTTGGAAAGATAATTTGACCTTTCAGTGGGTGTTCTCAATATTATTGAGAATATTGGCTAAACTTTAATCTGGACCTTTAAGGGTTTCTCTGGATCTAAGTTTCTGCAAGAACTGTGTTCAATCAATGTAGCAATGAGTCCCACCGTGTTTGTGGTCACTTGTAATATCTGATTACAGAGCTCAGCTCCTACCATAATATAGGAGAGCCTCTTGTCATTATAACAAGTAATCGGCTCATCAACATTCCAGTGTTTGTTTATCTCTGATTGATTTCTAAGTGAAAATGGACTTGAAATTTAGTAGACCACATACTTCTAACATTCACCACGATCTTTTAAAAGAATCCTGGTGTATACATTTTTCCCTGCTAGCATTCAGTTATTCTGTGTTTTAATGGAGAAAACAGTTCTATACAACAAATTTCAACTATAGGAGTTAAGAATGCACTTATAAACTCTGTATATTTGTTTTTTTATGTTTTGTTTTGCATTAATAATTGAAGAGTACTGAATCCTTGAGGCAGATCTTTGGCACAACTCAAATTAGTATTTAAAACATTCACAAAAATCATGGGGAAATCATGAACTTTTAGGGCATTGTTGGCTGAGTTTGGGGTTCTGATTAATGCTTTGTCACAGCCATGAACGGAGGGAAAATGATGATATAATATGTGCAAAATGACATAATTATTTCATTTAGTTAATATTTATTTTGTGCAAGATTTATTTGAATTTTGGTAATTTACCATCTAAAATTAGGTAACAATTGGCTTAAAATGCATCAGATTACTTAAATGCTTCCATTATGTGAGTGAGAAAGCAGAATTTCTGGTGAAATAAATGATTATTCTAGAACTATGAAGGTCATAAAACTCCACTCAATCAAAGTCAGAGCAAAGGCAGACATAATGTGGCAGCTGATGGATCTTAAGGACAAACATGCAGAGCCAGAGAGAAATGAGAGCTGTGAACACAGTTGGGGAAGAGCTGATAGTTTCCATAGTAACAAAGAATAATGTACTTTCATGCAAAAGATCCTGTTTTGAATGTGTTGTTGATTTATTTATTTATTTATTTAAAAATCCTCTTTAAAGAAAGTGGCACATGAGTTCCTATAGAACACCTAAACTGCAGGAGTTAAGAATGCACTTAGAATTTTGTTGGTCGGCGGTTTGCCTATAAGGTAACAGTATTTGATTTCTAAGATAATTGGCATCAGTATTCATCACTGTAACATGTTTAGATGTGAGATACTTCATAACATTATATTTTACCTGTATTAACCAAATGTAGTTGAGAAATTAATGCAAAAATTATACTTAAAATTTTGGGAACATGTGTGCATTTGTAAGTGTAGCTTGCTAAACCTCAAATATAATTAATGACAAAAATTGTATTATAATTGCCACTCATTAAATATGCCAAACCATATAGTTTAGAAGTATACTTACCTTAAGAATGGCCAAGATCAAAAACACTGATGACAACTTATGCTGAAGAGGATGTGGGGTAAAGGGAACACTCTTCCATTGCTGGTGGGCGTGCAAACTGGTATACCACTTTGGATATCTAAAGGCACTGGGACTTATCTTCTCTGCATGAATAGGCTTTTTGGGAACCTAGTCTATTTGGATGCACACCTTCTTGGGCCGGGATTGATGGGGGAGGACCTTGGACTTTCCATGGGGCAGGGTATCCTGCCCTCTCTTAAGGAAGCAGGGAGAGGGAGGAGGGGTAGTGGAGGAATAGGAGGGGACTGGGAGAAGGGGAGAAAGTAAAAAAAAATACAAAAGAAAAAAAATGACACTTAAGGAAATACTCAACATCTTTAGCCATCAGAGAAATACAAATCAAAATAACTCTGAGGTTCCAACTTACACCTGTAAGAATGTCCAAGATCAAAAACACTGATAATAACTTATGCTGGAAATGTTGTGGGGTAAAGAGAACAATCCTCCATTGCTGTTGGGAGTGCAACCTGGTACAGCCCCTTTGGATATCAGTCACTTTGGATGATAATTTCTCAGAAAATTAGGAAACAACCTATCTCAAGACCCAACAGTACCATTTTTGAGTATATACCCAAAGGATACTCATTCATACCACAAGGACATGTGCTCAACTATGTCATAGACAGAACCTGGAAACAACCTAAATGCCTCTCTACCAAAGAATAGATAAAGAAATGTAGCACATTTACACAATGGAGTACTACACAGCAGAAAAAAATAATATCTTGAAATTTGCAGCAAATGGATGGATTTAGAAAACATCATATTAAGTGAGGTAACCCAGACCCAGAAAGACAAATATCATATGTACTAACTCATAAGTTGCTTTTAGACATAAAGCAAAAAAAAAGCAGCCTACAAATCACAATCCCAGGCACCCTAGACAACAAAGAAGACCCTAAAAGAGACATACATGGATCTAATCTACGTGGGAAATAGAAAAAGACAAGATCTCCTGAGTAAATTTGGAGCATGGTGTAGAAGGGGAGGACAGAGGTAGTGGGGGAGTGGAGAAAAATATATAACTCAATAAAAACCATTTTTAAAAATTGAAAAACAAAAAGAAAATTACAAAACAACCTTCCTCAAGACCCAGCAATACCACTTTCAGGTATATATTCAAAGGATGCACAATCGTACCACAAGGACATGTGCTCAACTATATTCATAACAGCATTGTTTGTCATAGCCAGAGCCTGGAAACAACCTAAATGCCCCTCAACTGAAGAATGGAAAAGGAAAATGTGATACATTTACACAATAGAGTAACATATAGCAAAAAAAAATCACATCTTAACATTTGCAGGTGAATGAATAGATCTAGAAAACATCCTATTGAATGAGGTCATCCAGACCGAGAAAGACAAATATTATATGTACTCACTCATAAGTGGCTTTTAGACATAGAGCCAAGAAAACCAGCCTACAGTTCCCAATCCTAGAGAATGTAGACAACAATGAGGACCCTAGAGGAGATATACATGGATCTAATCTACATGGGAAGTAGAAAAAGGCAAGATCTCCTGGGTAAATTGGGAGCATAGGGATCATGGCAGAGGGTTGAAGGGGAGAAGAAAGAAAGAGAGGAGAGCAGAGAAAAATGTAGAGCTCAATAAAATCAATAGAAAAAAAGAAGTATACTTACCTTCTAAATTATATAAGAAGTATAAGACAAAGACGATCTTTAAAAGTACACAGGCAAATCAATGTATTGGAATCTAATTTGAGCAAACAATCTTTAAAATCGCACCAAAACTGAGAAAATGGACAATGATGTTTTACCATCTCAAACACTTTAATTAGGGTAAATGCAATAAGAAGGATGAGTCTTTCATTAAGCACCAGGATTATTTCATTAACATAAGAACAATGGATTTGGCGATTCAATT
Organism: Dicrostonyx torquatus; assembly: GCA_028555095.1. NCBI lineage: Eukaryota > Metazoa > Chordata > Mammalia > Rodentia > Cricetidae > Dicrostonyx > Dicrostonyx torquatus. The sequence continues at coordinate 54,726 of JAQHUG010000626.1, forward strand.
ACACTCTCATTATCCCTTTACAGAAACACCTAGATTGAGAAAAAATTTGTGTACACTAGGGATAAATATAATAAGTATAGAAATGAAACACATTGAACTTTACAATAGCAGAAAATACCCCCTAGTGTGTAAGTATCCTACATGATAATTTTGATTTTCTAAGTACTTTAATTATATTTGAGGCTAAACACATCATAGAAAAATGAGCAAGATGGACATAAACTCCTCAGCATGATCAATGTGATGATTAACCTGAGAGAGAATAAATATCATTGCCTGTATATTACCTATAATTCTCTGCTTAATTTATTGTTTTTCATGCTTGAGTTAGTATGTCCATTTCTATACAAAATCCCATTATAATTGTTAATATAATGGCTTTCTATTTCTGCATACAGATATAGAAGACATACCTTTTCATTAATATATTTATTTACAAATTTATGAGAACATACAATAGATGTGATGCTAGACTTATGAAATATACAATTGCATGTATTAGCTCATCAAGGGGGAAACATGAATATTAGAGTGAATGAACTTATAATTTAAAAAATAGTAATATGTGGAAAGACTGTCAATAAAGGATGGGCTGTGGAGTGATTCTAAAAGTTACTTCTGACCAGCATAAGTGAAGAGCATGAGGTAGTACAGCCTTCTGATATAGTGAAGGAAATTCTGGCAGTACCTACATCATTCAGAAACCTTTCAGCTATATTCTGAGGCTTTTGGAAACTGCAAAAATTTGGAAGGTAATGAAAAGCTTTCAGTAAAATATTAATATGCAATTTTAGATGTGTTAGTTTGCAAGTTTTTAACTCCAATTTTAAATCCATAACCTTGCTTTTAAAATGGAATAATTTTAAAACATTTTTGTGGTGTTTCAATTTAAGCATTCCATTAATCGGTAGTAACTTTTTGCCTGCCTTTATGTGTTTTTTAAGTTATGTCATACTTTTCTCTCTGCTATGACATAATGCATGAAAAGAAGCAATTTAACTAAAGGAAGGATTATTGTGATCTGGTTAGAGGATAGAATTTATTGTGGCATATGGTGTTACTGTTTCCTCAGTTAGGAAGCAGAGAGAAATGAATGTTTGGTTTGGTTTGCTTTGAATTCAGTCCAGGATTGCAGCCAAGCTGATGGTGCCACCCATAGTTAAGGTGGATTTTCCCACCTTGCTTAACCAAATCTAGATAAACTCCAACAGACATGCCCAGGTTCATGTACCCTAGGTGACTCTAAAACCTGTTACCCTGACAGCAAATGTTGCTAATTACACCATGGAACTCATCATGTGAAAATTTGCATATTTTAATGTTCTAAGTCTTAATTTTTTTACCTTACTGAGATGCTAGAAGTAATTAAAAAGGACACTTTGACCTTGTTTTGGGAAACTCTAAAATGCAATCTTAAGGGAAGCCTTACAGTTTGATTCTCTGATCTCAGATTTACATGGATGTGACAGAAACATCACTCCAAAGAGATCTTTCTGTCAAGAATAAGAAAAGTAGTAGAGTATTATAGAAAGTTACAATATTGTAGATAGAATTTTATTTTAGGGTCAGAAAAAAATGACATGGAGACATTAATTATGAAAGCTCTGACTTAGCTTAGGCTTGTTTCTCACTAGTTATTATAACGTAAGTTAACTCATTTCTATTGATTTACATTCTGCTTCATGGCTTTATTACCTCATCTCGATAGTGTCCATACTACTTGCTCTGCATCTCATGGTGTCTCCACCGTTCTTCTTCCCTGCAACCTCTGTGCCTGGAAATCCTCCCTTGCTATTGGCTATTCAGCTTTTCATTAAACCAATCACAGTGACATCTCCTTACACAATGTAGTCAAATACCGCACAACACGGTATTAGCAGCTATTGCTTTTGGACTGCTCAGAGTCAAGGTGCAATGAAACACCTACCTACCAAAGTGTCTTACCGCAGTTCAGGTTTGGGGAGAGGGCAATAGATTCCAAAATACGGGATTGAGAGTTTTTATTCATAAATGTAAATTCCTAAAGAAATGACAACAATAAGGTGACTTGACCCTTTTAAAGGGAGATTAATAGAAAAACTTAACTGTAGCAGTACAACATGATGGCCGTTTGAAAGCCAGTTTTAAGTGTTCTAATACATGTGATGTCTGCATGCAATGTGATCCAAATCTTCTCTGAGTGTTTCTTTCTGACCCAATTAATCCAATGTCACTCCATGCTCTTTCTCTCTCTCCAATCTCACCCCCAAATACCTGACCACTCTTGCTCCTATCCCTACCCACAGAAGGGAAACTGGTTAGGATGTATTGTTTAAGGGAAGAATCTATGTTCAATAGAATTAAAAATAAAAGATTAAAATATATAGCAGAAAAAAAAGAATTAGTCCTTTGTCTTCAAGTACCAATACAGGATAATGTGGAACTGTAATGTTCACCTTTGCCTAATAAACATTTATGAAGGTTAATCCTGTAGTTTCCAACAGGTAATTCAGCCTTTTAAAGTCATTGCCTTCATAAAGAACAGACCAGATTTGGGAAGAGTAAATGAATATAGGAATTAATAAAAGAATAATTCAGTCTAGATTTCCCTCAGACAGTATGATCCAGATAAACTTGAAAAGGAATAATTGCAATCTGTTTTGAACCCACAGTTCTTCATAGTTATTTATGCATATTTGAATTGATATATTAAAACATTCCTTCCAAGGACAATGAAAGACTGTGCTACCAGTTCTTTAAAGAGTTACACTACAACTTGATAGTGCAAAAAATGAATAATTGGGTTGGAATTGACAAAATGTTCTATGTAATGGAGAAGTAACATTAAGGAGCACTTTCCTTCTGGGGAATTTAAGTGATACCTTGGTCAGTAGAAATTGTAATAGATTTTCAGAAACCTGCTGTGGCTGAGAATGAGTTGGACAACCACGAGTGACTGCTCGTAGTCATTCTCACAACATTATCGTATTGGCATTAGCTGGATCTGCTGGCAGGTTTAAAAGAGAGGTCACCAATGAAACTCACATGACAGGAAGAGTATTGCAAATTAACAGTATCACTGGTGCTGCTTATTTGCTAGATTGACATTTATTTTATGGCATTCCAGTTGTCCTTTCTTGTTTGCATGATTTTTAAGATATCATTTGTGTTTTACATTTATATAAAGTGAATATTTACTTCATGAAACAAATCACCAAAAACATAAGTAAATATATCTTTTTAGTTTTTTAAAAGATTATGTACACATGTGTTCATTGGATGTTTGTCTATGTACTACATGTGCGCTTCATGCTTTCAGAGGTCAGAGAGGCTGTAAGATGGCCTGGAACTGGAGTTGCAGATGTTTGTAGGCAACCATATGTGTGCTGAACTCAGATGAGTATGGTATGTACTCACTCATTAGTGGACCTTAGCCATTAACAAAGGACATTAAGCATATAACTTACAAGCCTGCAGATGCCAAATAGCAAGGTGAACCCAAAGAAAA
>JAQHUG010000626.1:58941-74535 GCA_028555095.1 Dicrostonyx torquatus
GGGAGGGCCTTGGGCTTCCCATAGGGCAGGGTATCCTGCCCCATCTTAAGGAAGCAGGGGGGAGGGCGGTGGGGTAAGGGGGGAGCGGGAGGGCCGGGAACAAGGGGAGTAAATGTAAATTTTTCTTGTAATAATAAAAAAGAAAAAAAGGATCAGAAAGTGTTTTTAACTTCTGTGACATCTCCCTCACTTTTCATTTTAGTTTAGATGTCTATATTCTAATGTTCTAAATATTTTTAAATGTTTGAATCTAACGTAGATTCACTTCATTTTTTCTTATTTTCTGTTGGAAATATGAAATACACTAAATAAATATACTTATTATCCCTGCAAACTGTTCAATTTCCTCAGTTAATGTTCTGCAATATATAAAATGCCTTCAACAAATAAGGTCATACTCAATCTCCTTTTCTTAAATTTTCAGTTTTTTTCCTTAGTATCAGGTGACTTCCTTAATGGTAATATCAGAAAATAATAGCAGAGTATTTTCTTTCTTTTGGTTTTAGGGAAAATTTGAGTCTCCTTAGATTTTTACAGTCTGTTTTCAGTAGCAAAGCAAAGAACCACACATTAGCACCTAGAAACTCATATACAACACTCTTTTTAGGGAGACATGAAAGGTTAAAGTAAGGATACCATGAAAGTTGCACTTGGCCAACTAGTGAGTTTTAATTTGATTGCTTATATGAAGATGGGTGGAGAGCAGAAATGACTCAATGGCGACTGCATTACCAAAGGCTACCCAAGCTTGAGTGACAGCTCGCAAATCTGGAAACCCACCTCACATGCACTACATAACCTACAGGCAACTCAGCAGGGGGAAGGTGTCCTTTAGAGGTGGCATAGTTAGTCTGAGCCTCTGCTGGTCAGCTCAGCAGATCTTTGCATTTTCCAGGCAGGACAACTTCCTGAGAGTGTCTAGCTGCTCAGAACTACCATCACGCTCACCTCCAGAGATAAGATGCCTTTCTTTGGCTCCTGAGGGCGCTGCGCACATGTGCACACACACACATACATAAATTAAAAAAAAAAAACAACAACCAAACTTCTGAAGTTGAAGCCCAAATTTCTCAATTTCTACACACATCTCATATTGAATATGGTTACCCACTAGATAATAATTTAGCATATTTTGTTTGAGAAAAAAATATAGCAAAGCCTGATTATTTTCATCTTTTTTCCTGTGTTTTTAAAAATTTATTAAGAACTTTGGTGTTGCAAGTGAGTTTGATGTGTGGGTTTTAATTTCAGTTAATTTTCTAGAATTCTGTACGTGTTCCCTTTCTATTCAAAATGGTAATCCAATTGTTTCAGGTGGACCCAACGTAAGAGTCTGAGAAGAGAAACACAAAACTCATTCAATGATATAAATAAAAGCATGAAGGCACAATATACATGCTAATTTAAAGAAAATTACTAAGAGCATATTAGGTTGTAATATGTATTAAAATGTCTATCAATGATATGCAATAAAACCTACCTTACTTAAATTACATTCCTAATAGGTCATGGAATGCAAACAGCTGTTACAATTTTTATATCAACACAAAATACAAATGTTCAATCATGAATAGTCCATACTCTATGACTAGATAATATGCTACATACTATTAGAAAAATGACAACAAAATCCCATTGACTCATAATTTATTTGATTATATTTTCATTGAGAGAATTTAAGTTACCAACACCATTCACTGTGTTTTTAAATATTGTGCCTTTTATTATTTCCTGTATTAGGAAGTAAAAATTTTAATTACATTTCCTGCTTATATGTTGCTAAGTCAATCCTTAAATATTCATAGTGTTGTAAAAGTTATATGTTGGATATGCATTACTAATGTTGCACAGAAATTTGGATATGTTATAATGTTAATGTCTTTGCTATATTTCTATCTTTATTTAAAAGTTCTTGGGAAAATAAACTGGAAGTAAAGATTCATTTGCATATTGGTTCAGAAATTCATTTGTGGCCAATTTACCTCCCTGCTTTTGGCCTACAATAAGGTGGCAAATCATTGTGGGAAAAAATGGCAAAGCAAACTTTTTAACTCATAGCCACAAAACAAAAAGAAAGAGGAGACAATATGCTACCTAAATATTTTTTTAAGGCCATGACCTAAATTGCCCTCAACATGTTGGATCTTTTAACGGTTATAACAACTCTCCTATGACTATATCTTGTATTTGCAACTTTAATACATTAGTACTTAGGAAATATGAAGGACCCAATTTGTAATAATGTATTTTAATGGGTGATACCTATAGTTCAGAATACCACGTGTCAGATAAACATAGTCTAGATAAAATAAGTTCTTCAATATTTTATAGATCCTTGTGACCACAATTTACTAAGCCTAAATTTTGAGAGTCAAATAATACACAAAATCTTACTGTCCTTCCTCAAATATTGTGCACTTCTCCTAGCCTTTACACACAGTCAGTTAATCTTGTGTGACTAAATAATGGTTCTTAATAATTATCAGTTTATTTTTATTACTTTAAAATGTTATTATGAACACTATTAGGTTTCATTATGAAAGTTTTGAAGAAAATTTGTCTTTCTTGATTCTCTCTTACTTCTTCTCTCCCTTCATCTTGCCCCCTGTATTTTTGTTTCTCTCATCCCACAGTCTCCTTTCCTTGCCATGTTCTATGTACCCCATTATCTTCCCCCTTTCTCCTCTGATGATCTCCATGCCTATTTCATAGTCTATACACTAACTTCTCACCTATAAGATTTATAAAGACATGATAAGTGAGGTTTTACATAAAAGAGAAGACATGTAGCTTCTAAGCTACCTTTCTTAATATTTTCATATTCCACATAGTATTAGTAAATTTATTTTTATTTATAGATGAATACATTTCTGTTGTGCATAAAATATTAATATTACATTGACTGACTATTTTCTTCATGGTCTATAAGGCTCAGATGTTTTTATGAAATTCAGGGTTGTCCTCGGAGAATTTGGTTTAGTTACTATACCTGGTATACTTTACAGGTAGTTTTTTGTGTGTATTTACTCTCTGAAGAATGGATAATTCTTGAAGCAAAGGTAGAGAAGTCCTAATAAATCAATGTTTATGAAATATTCATTGCATATTTATATTCTTCCCAGGTCTTTTGTCAGGGAAATTAAATAAAGCATCCTTAAAAATACATTTAGTACGAGGTTTGCAAGGCACTTTTATAAGCCTGGAAGAGTTTCAGGTTATACCTAAAAAAAGTTTTCAAAGGAAATTCTGTCTAATTTTCTTTCACAGGTAGAACAATAATGAAATACAAATACCCAAGGAGCCCTTGATGTAGCCAGGTTTCTGTTTTCTTAAAGCAAATCACTGGTTTCAGCATTATCTTTTCAATACATTCGCACTTTAGCAGTGCTGGCTTTCTGAACATAGGCTTCTAGTAAAAAAGGACTTCTATGCTGTGGGAGCTGTGGTATAGGGCAGCAGAAGCAATCTAAAATGAAAGCCCACCATGGTCCACATCAGAAATGGCTGCACACTGTGTCCCACAGGTGCCACATCTGAAGTGACTGCCCACCATGGTGCACAGGTGTCACATATGAAGTGACCGCCCACTAAGATCCATAGAGGCCACATCTGAAATGAATGCCCGCCAAGATCCATAGATGCCACATCTGAAATGACCGCCTATCATGGTGCACAGTTGTCACATCTGAAATGACTGCCCATTAACGTCCACAGATGACACATCTGAAATGATTGCCCACTATGGTCCATATGTGCTGTTAAACAGAAGCTCCTGGGATCTCTCTCATTGAGTCCAACTGAAATTAATAAATTCTGTTCTACTCTAATTGTCTTATCTAATAGTAATTGTGAGTATTACTAGTAACACTAGATACCTAGTTTATTTCATTGTTTGGAGTACTAAATGAATGACACAGACAGATAAGTGATAAAGGACAGCCTTAATTCCTAATAAAAGACGAAGTATCTGATCTTAAATTGGACAATTATTCTAAAAGATAATAGTTTTTGCAAAATATTCACCATTCGTGAATTTGGATGAATGCAGATTAAATGTGCTTCTAATTTTATATTGTTTTGTGTACTTCAAATCCTACATTTAATATCTTATGTATATAGGTGACTTGATGCTTGGTTTCGGTTTCACAGATCTCAAATGCCATACAAATGTGCCGCTTTCCCTCTTTTGCTCCGAGATCATCTTGAATGCCTAACCTATGGCCTGCAGCTTCTGCCTTTGTGAACTAGCCCTTTGTAGAGTGTTGTATGCTGCCAGTTCAGCACTGTCCAGCTCACAGCTTGGGGCTCCCAGAAGATGTATAATGTCATGAATGCAAAGTTCACATCTCAGGATCCATTTCTGGATAATTAATGACTGTCTTACCAGCACTCCAGTTTAAACATCTCATGGGCAACCTTCTGAGAGACACTGTATTTTGGCATAGAAATTAATGGTGCAAACCATTTTATGTCTCCCTAATGTAAGGATCTATGAGAAATAAAATGATAGTGCTGACAGGCCAGCTAAGTTATACGATCACACTGCGGGGACTATTTCAAAAAGTTTAGTGGTCCCAGCATTCTTTCAAAGTCCAGATAATTGTTACAGAGAACTTGGGGAGAGAAAATAATCTTTCATTGTCTGAAGATTAAGATTTTTTTATTAAACATCATATTAGGCTAAAATATAAAATAAATTATCAAAAGTAGAAAAAACCCATAAAAATAGATGCCTTCTTTTCATGCAATGTCTCCAAAGTGAGAGACGTAGATTCTGCCAGCCAATAAAAAACCTACATCAGAATAAAATGCAAATAGAAACTTCTCAAGAAACCTGAACTGAGAAACACTCAAAAGAAATGTTCAACACTCTTAGTCATCAGGAAAGGCATATCAAAACTACTTTGAGATTTCATCTTACACCTTTCTGAATTGTCATGCTCAATAAAACCAACGACAACTCATGTTGGCAAGGATACAGAATATGGGAAATACTCATCCATTACTTGTTGGAGTGCACACTTGTAGAGACACTAAGGACATCACTGTGGTGATTGGTTAGGAATCTGGAAATTGGTTTACTTCATGATCTAGCTATATTGCTTTTATGAATATGCCCAAAAGATAATTCATCCTACCACAGAGACATTTGTTCATCCATGTTCATTGCTGATTTATTTCCAATAGTCAGAAGTTGGAAGCAGCCCATAATGTTGTCAATGGAAGAGTGAATGTAGAATGTGGAATACTACACAAAGGAATATCACTCAGCTGTTAAAAGATGAAATCATGAAATCTGCAAGTAAATGGATGATGGTAGAAAAATCATTCTGAGATAACACAGACCCAGGAAAATGAATATAATATGTGTTCATGTATTTGTGCAGTATAGTCTAACTGTACCTTTACGTTTATTAAAGATACTAGACTGAATTATCTTAGTGCTTGCTCCATATATGAAAATTTTGTGATGAATATCTTAATTTATTCATTTCATTTTCGTACCTGTCAATAAAGTAATACAACATCTTAAAAAAAAAACATACTTCAGGTTCATCTTAGCCCAAAGTGGTATCTAAAAACACTATCATGAATTTATTGTAATTTTCAACTATGGACAATATTGTCTGTATATGAAAAAATATTAGTTTTATGCTATTTCATCCTCTTGATTTGCCCATCAGTATGTCTAAAGTAAAAGAAGAAGGAAGTGGTAATAATAATAGGAGCCACTAATCTAAAAACAAAGGAATGTATAATTGAGTGAACTAAACATAAATTCCAGGCAACTGATTTCTATTCCACAATGTCAAATTACCTGCACTGTGTTAAGAAAAAAAGTATTAATTTATATGGAAAATGAGGACGACATGGACTACAATTCAGAGACTATAATACTTATGTGGCACTACTATGTATTAGACAGGTCTTCCCATTTTTCATAGGACTCTAAACGTTTTAAGATTGATATGAAAATCTTAAATAACCATGTATGGATTAAGAATATAGAACATGCATGGATCTGTATTCAGCATAACAAAAATCTAATAATATGCAAACACATTTGTGACCTGGCTCCTGAGTATCAGTATTTCCTACTATGTAATGTTTGGTGTGCTTGCTTTGCTCCTAATTTGCATGGATTCCACAGAAATTATCATAATTTAGAATGTGGAAGTTTTAAGACATTATTTCAACACCCATGCACATGTTTCTCACAGCTTCCAAGTTGTGTATCTACCTTTTTCATTGTGTTCTTTGATGTTTAACTTGATACATTATGGAAACATCCTTATTTTCAGCTATAGTGACTTTTTCCTCTTTTGGGTGATTTAATTTGAAAAATAAAGTTTTATCTTGAACACAATTTTTATTAATAAATTATTATTTGGATTTTGTTGTTTTATACATTTTTGCAGTTTTAGGATTGAATTTAGGACTATTCATACCCTAGGAAAGTAATCTACTGCTGAGCTACATACTCTGTTTGATTTGTTTAAAGATTTAAATATTAAATGTTTAAATGTTAAGCAAAGAGGAGACATTTGCACAAGATAAAATAAAATTATTTTACAACATCTTTTTTTATTTTCTACATCAATGTAAATAATCAATTAATGAAAAAATATTTTAATACTTTACAGATACCATTTTGAGCTGATTAATTTTAAATTAGATGTAAATGTGCATATGTATATATTCATGTATAAGACCTTATAAAGCTTAAAATTGAAATAGTAATATTAAATAATCATTGTGGTTAGGTATATTACAAGTGTATTTTTTAAGTTAGGTGCTCAGCAGTGCAAAAATAAATGTATATGCAAACATATACATACATATATGTAGTATATATGTTCACAATTTGAAAGAGAAGCTAGTTAATATATAGCTATAATGCTCTTTAATTTGGTGAGCATAAAGGGGCATTTTCATTGACTTCTCTCTGTGTGTATATTGTGCTGTATGTGTGTATACACATTCATGTCTGTGAATATGTATGCATGTGATCACATAGACATGTACAGGTATGATACAGAGGTTGACATCAGGTTTCTTTTGCTTTCACTAAGCTCTTCATGTTTTTGATTTAAGGCCTCTCACTGATTTTGCTCGACAATATAAATTGCAAGCTGCATAAACTGTAGAGTCTCCCCAAATGGAGTTATATATGCATAATGCTGCTACTAAGCCTCAGAAAAAACTCCAATACCTCAGTTTGCGCAGTGAGCAATTCATGAATTTAGGGATCTCCAAGCCCCTCTTTGTCTTTTCTTTTCCCTGACAATAATTTTTGTTAGAAGGTAACAACGTAAAGAAGATAGTTCTAACCAAACTGGTAGTTTTCAAACACTTACAGAAAAATTGATTTTTAGTTGATGAAAGAAAAAAAAACACTCACCTTAAATCTATCATTTAGAGATCTGGTGAATCAGATTCTTTGTCCTTATTGACACTCTAAGGCACAGCAATAATTACAGAGTTGATGCCCAGTGCAGATGATTAACTGGGTCTTTTGGAAACAGTTTTCAGGCATTTCAAAGGGTTCAGAGGAAAACAAGCAGCTGCCTTTACTTTTAAAGCCAGTTTCTTCTTAGCCAGAGGTGGGGCATCATGCAAACCTACCCCTCGGTGCTGGGATTAGTGGAGCTCATCTTGAGCTGACTGGTCTTGTGTATTCTATGTGGAATGCTGATTTTATAATTGCATCTGCCCAGTTGTGTTGGAAAACACTCTTGCTGTATTCATTCACTGCCTCTGGTTCTTACACAATCCATTTACTTCTCTTTCAACCTTGATCCCTCATCCTTGAAAGGAGATGTGATCTAGATTTCCCAGTTAGGAACTGCACATTCCTCTAATTCCTTACACCTTGTTCTGCCCTGGGCCGCTGTGTTAATTGCTATCTCCTGCAAAATCGAGCTTCTCTGGTGAGTTTTCAGAGATGAGTTTTACAGTAAGTCATTAAAAGTCAGCAAAATTCAAACAATGATAGCTAGCTAAAGCATGTACAAGTCAAAGGTACCTTTTCTTAAATCCTATGTGACAAGGACATCATTTGTTGTAAACAGAATATGCAGTGTAAGACGCACGGCACATCCACAAATCCAAAGTAAACACATTGTTTTCTTCACAAAAATAATTACTTTAATAACAGTCCTTATTGAAGGCTGACAAGTCTCAAGGCAACTCTAAGGAATTGTGGTAGGTTTGAGAGTTTTATAGTGCAGAGAATACACACACGCACACATGCAGAAATGTATTTATAGACATAACTGAGACTCCTAGAGAATACACACATTTTTATAAAATAGTACAAGGTGGTACTTTATGTATTCATAGTTAAATGACCTGGAAAGAACAAGCAACCAAATTTTATTGTACAGAAGATTAATTTTTAATCTTATTTATTAATTCATTTCTTAAAAGTATGCCCAGAGGTGAGTTCATTAACAGCTGAAAGTGAACAGATTTTTAATTTAAAGCAAACTCTGACTTTGAAATGTCAATTATCAGCTATTGTAGCAAAAAGATGACATACAAGGGCAACTTTTTAATTTATTTACTTCTGTGACTGTTAAACTTCTTTTAAAGAACATTATGTGCACGCTGAAGATAAGGCCAGATGGTATCCAGTGAGTGGGGTACAAGTAGCACTACAATGCTTTTATCTCTCAAGCAGCCAAAGGCTACTTGCTGGTGTCTGCCTCTCTACATATGTTCTCTTCAGTTCCCAACTGAGCAGGCAAGCCGGAAACCATTTCCCTGTTTAAGATTAGATTATAAATCATACCTGAGCTAGCAGCATGGGTTGCAGTCGGTTATTGTTCTAGATCTGTGACTTTTCATTTATCCTTCCAAAGACTCAAATGGATGCTTTTTAAGGCCACATACACTTTATTATGAAGATAAGATACAGTAAGAACAAAATACTTTTAGTAATCTACTGGGATTGAATGGGTTCTTCGTGTTAGAGACTCTTTAAACTACATTCAGCAGAATACATGACAGAAACTGGAAGAGCAACGGGAGTACACAGCTGGAGGTTGCACACCCTGTCTATTTTAATATCATTGGCATTGGAATCACAGAAGCTTCTGTATTTTTTCATAGCATGTACTGCTTCATGCGCATGCATTTGTTCTTCAATTTAGTTTAAATGCAAAGCCCTTATTTATTTGATTAATCTTAAAAGGAAATATAAAGAAACCACTCTAAGAGATTAGTAAAATTTTTTAACGTTAACTTAATTTGAAAAACTTTTGATGGTATTTTAATAGATAATTCAAATGAAACACTTTTCTTAGGAAAAAATTCTAAATTTTTTAAGAACATATTGTTACTGAACACCTTGGAAATTAATTTAAAACATGTCTGTAATTAAATAATGGTTTCAGCGTCCTCTTTCTATAGCAGAATCTAACTCTCACTTTGAAAGTGCAACATATTAATTTTCCAAAGCTATCATTCACAGACACTTCACATTTTATATGGAACCAAAATCTAAAAGGCTTTGCAATTAATTTAATAGTTAACCTTAGCATTCAATTTCTCTGTCAAATACATGCTTTCAAAGGCTGGCATCATGTCACTACACCTGTGTTTTCAACGTAAACAATTGCTAATACTTTCAGTGACACTGTGTAATTCTTTCAAAACTTACGTTGTTAAAGTTCTTATTTTTTAAATATTGGACAATTTCTTATTGTGGTGGTAGATAATTATTCTGTTTTGAAAGTTATTCTGCATCTTTATTTAATGTCAATACAGTGAGATGTTCTCTGAAATGCCCTTTGAAGAGTGTTCACAGAATTTCATTTGAAAATATGTAGGCTATTCAAATTTGAATTGTGTTCTATTGAACTCCTTACCAATGGATGCTTGTGGACATATTAAAATTTTATAGATGACTTTTATTTTATTCATTAAGAATGTTCATATTGTGCTATGTATTAGGAAGTCATTAGCTTTGATTTCTTCTGTGATTATATAAAAAATAATTTATTATATTCAAAGACATAAAATATTTTTCAATTTGTAATTGCTATACATAGTACTAGCCTTAGTATTTATTATTTTCCTTTATTAATAAATAGAATAAGTAGAATAGGATTTATGTCAGCAACTTATCTGAATTGGAACTAATGGGTCACCTAGTATGGGCACAATACATAAGACTTTCCCTAAAATATTGAAAAAGTTGATATTCCCAAGAGGTTAGTATATCATGACGTGTTAATTAGGTTAAAGTACATACAATAGCAATGGCTCCACATTAATAATAGTGTACCCACTAGAAACTTTACTCTTGCTCATATAACCACATTAAGAGGCATAGGAGGTAAGAAGTCCTCAGTGGAAGTTTCAGAGTGGTGATATGACTGACACTTTCGAATAATGGTTCAATAGAGTACCTCTTTGTAATTACTGCTGAAATTGTATGTAGGAAAAAATGCATAAAATGTAAATAGTGTGACTATGGGTACAGTGGCTCAGATATATTTATTATCTAACAATATAGTGTCAAATATTTCATTGCCTGCAGTGATTTCAGAGCAAAATATTTTCAAGCTCAGAGGAAGCAAATTGAAACCCAGGCCTACACTCATTAATTATGCAAACTGGACTTTTAGATTTTCAAATTCAAGTATTTGAGACCTCACCTCATGCTGACTATACCTACACAAATATTGTTATGACAGGAGAATGAAAAGAGAACTACAGAGTGTAGGACATATGCAACTGAGAGGATGCTGGGAACTGTCAGGGTGGAGGAGGAAGGTCAACAAAAATGGACCAAGATCAAAGTATGTATAAAATTCCATAATGAAACCCACTGTATTGAATCTAAAATGAACATATAAAAGAAAACAACATGATAAGATGAGATCATTTTTGTGAACTAATTAGGAAATGGTAAAACCAAAAGCAATGTTTTAAACTCTATCCTTCCTCTTTAAACTCATTTGTGAATTCCATGGAGTCATGATCTATGATAAAACTAAGTATCAGATACAGAATACCCTGCTCTTATTTTTTGAGTTTCCTGGAAGTATTTTTTAAAAGGAAAGGGTAAGATAAACATCCCTTAAAAAGTGAAGTTTCATGATAATAAGTTTTGGAAAATTGAAGTGGTAAAAAAATAGCTGATTTCAGTTCATAAAGGACTGATGTACCTATTCATGAGAATGGTACATATAGAGCAACAGATTGGCAGTACATAATTAATCACATTGAGGAATAGGAAGGAAACTTGAGTCACATATCCAGTATACAAGGATACAAAATAGACAGTCTCAAAACATATTCCTCCTATTTCCTTCACATCTCAGAGTGAAACAGAATATAGCTGAGTATGCTAGGCCTTCAATAAAAGTTTGGGATATTATTAATCACTATAACAAGAGCATTTGAAACATGCTAGAAACTTCCCATGCTGAAAATAGAAGACATTCTTTTATAACTTGCTATTTTTGTTAGATCGATTAACAGACTGACAACATAAACTTTTCTTCAGAATTGCATTCTGTCCTTAACTATCAATATCAGTTTACAGCACAGTCATGTATGGGTGATAATAAAGCACACATTCAGCTGCTCTCTAAGGCCAGGACTAAATGTTGAAGTATCAATGCAGAGACATTCAGTTTTGTGAGGATATTTCATCACTTTAAAATGCTAATCACTTCATTTTGTGAGAATGATACTCAGATCTGCTATTCTCAAAACCTGCACATATTGTTCAGTTGCATATGTATGTATAACATTACTGATGTATAATGTGTATGTAGATTTTAGTCTGAAATTGATTGTTGCTGAAAATGTAGCTAGCAGGCAATCATAGCAATCGACTAACCCCCATTTGCTAACAAAATAAAGGTTTATTTAAATATGTGGCTTTCATAAAAGAATGAAAATGTGAAATTTGCCATTATACATGTAATACAGATTTACATGACAGTCAGATGAATAATAGGTGGATGATACATGAATAGAGAGTATAGATGAATAAATATTGAAAATCGATTAATATACATTGTAAATAGATGATTAGACTATAAAAATTGAATAGTAGTAGATATCATAACCATAGATATCAGATATACAATAGTTCAATAAAAATAATGAACAGATACAGATTATCAACAGGTGATTGACAAACACCTGTCTGTAATAAAGGGACAATAAAGTAAAACAACATGTTGAAAGGGTGAGTTTTATTTAAATCCCAATTGATTTACAGTGAAAAATCTTTCAAACATTGTATTAAAATCTCTAAATTTATGATTTTCAATGGCATTAAATTAGTTCTTTTTATTTATTTATTATACATCCCAAACACAGTTTCCCTTCCTTCTCTCCTCCCAGTCTCTCATTCCCACCTCCACTCTGCTCTCTTCACCATCCACTTATCCTCTATTTCTGTTCAGAAAAGGGAAACATCCCATGGATACTGACAAAACACGGCATATCAGGTTGTAGTTAAACTAAGCATCTTTCCTTGTATTAAGGCTGAGAAAAGTGATCCATTATGAGGAGTAGGTTCCCAAAACCAATAAAAGAATCAGAGACAGTTGAGGTTCACATAAGTTTTTTTTTTTCAGGTTATCACAATTTTGAATAAAGCTGCTATGAGTACAGTTGGGCAAGTGTCCCTGTGATATGATTGAGCATCCTTTGGATATATGCCAAAGAGTGGTACAGCTGGACCTTGAGGTAGACTGATTTCAATTTTTTATGAAACTCTCACGTTGATTTTCAAAGTGCCTGTTCAAGTTTGCACTCTCACCAGTAATGGAAGAATGTTCCTTTTGCTCCACATTTTCTCCAGTGTGAGTTGTCACTTGTGTTTCTAATCTTAGCCATTCTGACAGGTACAAGATGGACTCTCAGAGTCATTTTGATTTGCATTTCCTTGATGGCTAAGGTTGTTGGATATTTAAGTGTTTCTCAGTATTTGAGATTCTTCTGTTGAGAATTCTGTTAAGATCTTCACACTATTTTAAAAATAAGATTATTTGTTTTTTTGATATCTAATTTCTTCAGCTCTTTATATATTTTGGAAATTAGCCCTCTGTCAGGTGTTGGGATTATGAGTGTTTGCACATTCTGTAGGCTACCAATTTGTTCTTTTGACAGTGTCTTTTGCCTTACGGAAGCTTCTCAATTACATGAGGTCCCATTTATTAATTGTTGATCTTAAAGTCTACATTATTGGTGTTCTGTTTCAGAAGCTGTCTCCTGAACACATTCCATGCTATTTCTTACTTTCTCTTCTGTCAGGTTCAGTGTATGGAGATTTATGTTCAGGTCTTAATATACCTGGACTTGAGTTTTGTGCAGGTTGATAGATATTAATATATTTGCATTCTTCTACAACTGACATTCAGTTATGCTGGCACCATTTGTTGAATATGCTTTCTTTTTTCCATTGTATAATTTTTGTTTCTTTGTATAAAATCAGGTAAAAAAAAATAAAGGTGTGGATTTATCTCTGGGTAGTCAATTCAACTATGTTGATCCACCTGTGTAGGCAGAGTTTTCTTGTTCCAGTCACCTACTCCCAAATAACTCACTGTCACTTCTCTAATAATTGACTCAAAGACTTAATATAAGTTATTATAAATGCTCGGCCGATAGCTCAGGTTTGTTACTAGCTAACCCTTACATTTAAATTAACCCGTATTTCTTATTTTTGTCACATGACTCATGGCTTGTTGCCTCATTTGCTATACATCCTGCTTTATTGGTGGCTGGCTGGCATTTCCTGACACTACCATTTTTCATCCCAGCATTCTTAGTTTGGTCATACCACCTATTCTTCCTGCCTGGCTCTTGGCCAATGAGCATTTTATTAACTCAATTTGAGTGAAAAGTCTTTAGAGTATACAAGAGGCGTATTTCCCAGCACATCTTTCTGTTATGCTGCTATGAACATTGCTAAGCAAGTGTCCTTGTGGTGTGGTTGAACATCATTTGGGAATATTTCCAAGATTGGTATTTCTGGGTCTTGAGGTAGATTGATTCCCAATTTTCTGAGTAGTAACCATACTGTTTTACAAGTCTGCACTACCACTCCTAGCAATAGTTGATAGGGTGCTTGAACTGGCCTTCCCCTGTAATCAGATTGGTGAGTATTCTCACTGTCTAGCCTCTCTGTTTATGAGCAGGGTTAAGAGATGGCAGGCATTTTTCACATTAGCAAGCACAGAGACAAAAACCTGAATGCAGCCTCTTGTTGGTTTTGACTGCATTTGTGTACATGTGCCCAAGTGTACATCGGTCTGTGTGGGTGCATGCGATTGTGTGTGTACAGACGTAGGTGAGAGACTGAAATGAATTTCTCCTTTAATCACTTTGCACCTTATTTTGAAACAGTTTCTCTCACTGAACCTGGAGCTCACCGATTCTGCTTGACTGGCAAGCCCGAGAACTCCAAAGATCTAGTTATCTTCAGCGCCCAGCTGTTGAGATCACAGGCATGCACGATCACACTTGCCTTTTTATGTGGTTATTCTGCAGCCAAACTCAGTTGCCTTGCTTGCCACCGAGCACTCTACCATTTTCCTAAACCATTTTTGTTTCCTTGAGACAGAATCTCCCTGTATAGAACAGGCTGGCTTGGAACTCATAAAAATTGTCTTGCATCAGCCCCCAGAATTTTTGGATTAGAAGCATAAATTGCCACCCTGGACGTCTAAATACAGCTCTTTTTGTCACTGTGCACCCTGCCCTGCTTCGGTGAATTACTTTGTACTGTGTTTCGTTCTAATTTGGATCCATAGATTGGTTATGTAAAGTTTTTTTTTTTTGTGAATAAGGATGGTTACCTTTTAACTGATTTTGTGAATAATACACAGTCTTACTATATTCTGTCTGGAGGGAATGGAAGCAATAGAAGATGGTTAAATAATGAGTAGACACAAATATATTTAATTATCAACATACATGAAATTCTCAATAACTAAACACTGTTAAACATTTGAAAACATGTTAAAGTTAGACTTCCCAAAATGATTGTACCACAAACTCTGATTATTTTCATTAAATAACCCTGCTGAACCATGATAAATGATTTTTTTAAAGTCACCAAAAAAGACTAATTTATTTAAAGTACAAAACAGAAACAAGTTTCTCTCTTCTTCTCTTTGTGTCTTTTTGTTTCTCTAACCCCTCTCACTCCCTCACCCTTTTGCTTTCCCTCTCTGTGTTTGTGTGTAAGTATATAGACATTTAATGAATGTAATTAATGACCAGTAAGGACTGGTAATAGACAACTTCATTTGGAAATTGAAGCAAGAAATCACAAATTCAGTCAGTCATGGATACATGGTAAATAGATTTAAAAGAAACATCATCATCATCATCATCATCATCATCATAATAATAATAATAATAATAATAATAATAATCATTTTGTTATAGTGTCTCTTCTGCTAGGTAAGCCTTGATGCAGGGAAAGGAGCTTGATCTTGCCCCAAAATGGTATGGCATACTTTATTGATTCCCATGGGAGGCTTGCCCCTTTCTGAACATAGGAATGGTAAATGTGGGATGGGTGGTTAGATGGGAGGTGGACTGAGGGAACAGGAA
>JAQHUG010000626.1:76430-89581 GCA_028555095.1 Dicrostonyx torquatus
GCCTTTCAAAGAAGAGCTATTAGAAAGCAGGATAAATAAGCCATAAGGAGCAGGCAAGCAAGCTGCATTCCTTCATGGCGTCTCCATCGACTCCTTTCTCTAGGTTCTTGCCCTGTTTTGAGTTCCTATCCTGATTTGCTTAAAGAAAAGTGACATCGATGTTTAAGCCAAATAAACCCTTTCCTCCATAAGTCACTTTGGTTTATGGTGTCCATTACCCAATGAAAACACTAAAGAGAAAAATGGGTATAACAGAACGTTATGAGGTATCATTTTATAGCTGTGCTCTTTTAGCAAATCTGGTTTACTGCTTAACCAATGGCTTATCCTGTGCCTAGTTCTTGGCTACACTAGAAGTGTCAACCATGGTTTCCATCTGATGTAGGGGCTGTTAAATCCAATCACTATTGTGTATTACTTCCACAATGCTTGTGCCACTATTACATTAGCATATATAACTGTAAGGTCACATTGTAGTTTGCAGATTTTTAGCTGAGTTGATGATTATCATATTTCCTTTTGTGTTCTACAAAATTCTTGCAGTATGATGAATACTAGCTAAAAAAGATGAAAGTTTTAGGGACCAGCTTGACTTCTCAATTTGTCTCAACAAGCCAATAAACTTGACAATAGCCTGAGAAGATCAAGAGTTTTCATAGACAACTTTGGACAACCATCTATATAGTAGAATGTAGAGTCCTTTGGAGATATACCTAAGTAGTTTTGTTGCATTTTGGTATTAAATATAATCCATAATGTGCCCTGGAGTTTTTACATGGTAGCACTTAATTTCTAGTTGGGGCATTGTCTTCCTCATAATTTGGTAACTCGATTTTAATTCCTTTCATTTATGCATATATTTTAAGATGATTCTCCATTAGCAGGTTTTACATGTCCTTGCAAATAGTCCTTAGTGTTAGTTATCCCTCCCATTCTGTCTCTCTTAACCCAACTTTCATATGCTCTCTATAGATTTCTTCTGCTCCAGTCTTTGTTATGTTTCCTCATAACAGTATTTTTCCTTGGCCTTTACTTCAGAGATCCTTTCCTGCTCACTAATCCCTTACTAGATAGCTAACCTCTGTGGTTAAATGGATTATAGCATGCATATCAAAAGATTCAAATCTAATATCCACATATAACAAAAAATACACAAATTTGTTTTGTGGGCTTGTGTTACCTTTCCCCAGGGTGATTTTTTTCTAGCTGCATGCATTTATCTGTAAGTTTTTGTTTTCATTTTTAAACACCTAGATAACTTCGTAGAAATGGACCACAATTTTCAGTATTGTTTTACCTGCTAATGGGTTAATAGATAAAAAGGCTGATTCCAAATTTTGATTATTACAAAACAGCAGCAATAAACATGGATGAGTAACTATTCCTGCATTGGAATGGAGATTATTTTGAATATATGCCCAAGAGTGGTATTGCTGGATCTTGTGAAAGATCTAGTCTCAGAGCACTGAGGAATCACCACAATGATTTCCATAGTGACTGTAAAAGTTTTTACTCACACAAAATTGGTGAATGTTCCCTTTTCTCCACATCCTCAGCAGCATAAACTGTCATTTGATTTATTGATCTTGGCCATTCTTACTGGGGTAACATAAAATCTCAAATCCTTCTAATCTTTTCAAATAGTGCCACTCCATGGTGACAAATATTTGAGCTCATGGGGGTCATTTTTATTCATTCTACCACAGTTGTCCTCATTCTTATCTGCATTTTCATGTAATTTTCCCTATATTTGTTCTTTAGCTTGAATTCTAGTATCAGGAAGATAAAGAAAGCCTTGAACCCCATACATGGAATGTCATGACTTGAGTAGCCTCTGTTTCTTGTTAACAGCCCATGATGGGTAATCCCAACACTCCTCGTTTTTCACAAAACACAGTTCTTTTTTTTTTTTTTGTTAAAAGAAAAATTTACATTTACTCCCCTTGTCCCGGGCCCTCCCGCTCCCCCACTACCCCACCGCCCTCCCCCTACTTCCCTGATATGGGGCAGGATACCCTGCCCTGTGGAAAGCCCAAGGCCCTCCCCCCTCCTACTCAGCCTAAGAAGGTGTGCATCCATATAGAATAGGTTCCCAAAAGGCCAATATATGCAGAAGAGATAGGTCCCTGTGCCAATATGCTTGGCTTATCTGTCAGTCCCCATTGGCAGCCACATTCAGAGAGTCCAATTTGGTCATATGCTCCTTCAGTCCTGGTCCAGCTGGATTTGGTGAGCTCCCAATAGATCAAGCGCACTGTCTCAGTTGGTGGGCCAGTCCCTCATGGTCCTGATTTCCTTGCTCATCTTCTCCTTTGCAAGCATCTTAGCTTAACTCTAACTCTTTCATGAACCAGGTTTATCTCAATATCTTTTTTGAATTTGCTAGTATGTGTTTCAAAATTATATTGAGAATTTGAATAGTAATGGTAAGACTATGTTATCTCATGTTAGTATGCTGCCGAGGTCACATTCTCTGTCTTCTCTCCTCTTCTCTATCATATGGTATCAAATGTTTTAACTGGTGTTTCTTCAGGCTCATCCAGAGAGGAACCATAAAGGGTGCTATCTGCCTTCAAAGAGTCACAGTGGTGTTTATCATTCAGTATATCTTGACTGATAGAGTTCTTTCAGTAGGGAAGTATGGGAACTGAGATAGCTTTTTTTCTGAATTCTTTTTATTTTAACTTTAGTTCATTACTTAATTTTCCCAGCCTGATCATAGTTCCTCCTCACTCTCTTATTTTCTCCAGGTGCTTACTCAACATCCCCTCTGTCCCTACATCCCAGCACTAGGGAGGCAGAGGCAGGCAGATCTTTGTGAGTTCAAGACCAGCCTGGTCTACAAGAGCTAAGTTCCAGGACAGGCTCCAAAGCTACAGAGAAACCCTGTCTCGAAAAACCAAAAAAAAAAAAAAAAAGACAAAAAGAAAAAAGAAATCATGTATATATCCATAGGCATGAGACATCCTTCCATCTTCTAGTGTCTTCTTCAATATCTTTCTTCAAAGTCTTAAATTTTTTTAATATAAGTCTTTTGCTTCGTTGGTTTGCTTATTATTCCATAAAATATCTATGAGGTTATTGTGAGAGGCACTGTTTCCCTGATTTATTTTTGGCCCTGTTCTCCTTTTTATGTAGGAAGACTACTAACTTTTATTTTATTTATTTATTTATTTTGTATTCTGTAACTTTGCAGAAAATGTTTAATAATTGGAATTCTCTGGTGGGGCTTTCAGTTCTTCTGTATAAAATTATATCACTTTCAAGTAAAGACACATTGACTTTTTTTTCTATGTGTAGTACCTTGATCTTCTCAGTTGTTTTGTTGCTCTAATTAAGATTTCAGTACTATTTGGAATAGTTATGAAGAAGGTGATCTCCTTGTATTGCTTTTGATTTTACTAGAAATGCACTGGGATTCTCTCTATTTTGGTTGATATTGTCTGTGGGGTAGCTGTGAATTAACTTTACATTTAAGGATGTCCCTAATATTGATTTTTATTCTGAAGATATGGTGGATGTTCTCAAAGGCCTTTTCTTCATCTAAGGAGATGATCATGTTTGTGTGTATGTGTTTCTTTCAGTTTAGGTGTCAGGGTAATCATGTCTTATAAAAACCATTATTCATTGTTTCTTTAGTTTCTATTTTGTGAAAAATTTTGAGGAGTATTATTGTGGATTCTTTGAAGGTCTGATAGAATTCAGTTCTGAATTTATCTGGCCCAGGACTTTTTTCTTTTTACCTGATTGGGAGACTTGTAATTACAGGTTCTATTTCACTAGGGGTTATAAATATGTTAAAATAGTTTATTTAATTTTAATTTAACTTTGGTATATCTTATATTATAAAAAATCATTTTCACTAGGTTTTCCATTTTCGTGCAGTACAACTTTTTAAAGTATGTTCTTATGGTTCTCCTAATTCCTTTGGTGTCTTTTAATGCTTACCTTTTTATCTTTAATGTTATTAATTTGAACATCACTCTTAAATTCATTTTCAAAGAATTTGTCAGTCATACTAACCAGCGTCATCTCCTCCCACAGCTCCTCCCAGATTATGAATTCTACCTATACACCAAAAATTTTGTCACCTTCTGTTTTGTTCCTGTTTAATTTGTGCTATCTCTATACTGAAATAGGGATGAAATTTCAATGTTATTTTATGTAAATACAACTTACATTTTCTTATTTAGGGATGGGGTAGTATGACTTTTATTACTATAGGGAGATTTTAATTGTAATTACTATAATTAGGCAATCTTAATTTGGTCATACATGGTATTTCAATACTAAGTATAGTATTTACTGTAGGACTGTATGTATCTTTTATACAGTTAATCAATTTTTTGCCTATTCCTAAGTTTCTATTTATTTTAAAAGTGAAGGTTACTATCAAATAATTGTTTCTTTGTCTATGATGAACACTTTTGCTTTTATTATGTAAATAAGTTAATGGCAATGACCCATCTGTTTTATTTTTTTTTCAAAAGAGCCTTGCTTATTCAAGGAGGCCTTTCTTTTTTAACATATTATTTGTTTTCATTGTACATAATTTTCAGATAGAGGTCATTTTGTATACCATATTTTGATTGTATTTTCTCTAAACCTCTCAAAACTGCTCCTTAGCTTCTTCCCCATCACATTTATACTCATAATTTCACCTGTCAAGCTGCATGTATATATGTATACATACATGTATGTAGGTATGTATAATCTCTATTTGAACCTATTTTACTGTAAACAGTGTAGTGTGGTTAATTTTTTTATTTCTCTCTCTTTG
Organism: Dicrostonyx torquatus; assembly: GCA_028555095.1. Lineage (NCBI taxonomy): Eukaryota > Metazoa > Chordata > Mammalia > Rodentia > Cricetidae > Dicrostonyx > Dicrostonyx torquatus. The sequence continues at coordinate 81,211 of JAQHUG010000626.1, forward strand.
TAAATTTATATTTTAGTTATTATAAAAATAATAGGTTTCCTTATGAAATTTTCTTGCATATATTGTTTTAGTTGATGTCCATGTCTACTCTATTGCTCTGTCCCCCAACTTGCATGTATGTATCTTTCAACTTTAAATTTACATGGATCCTTTCTACTGGTATTGTCTGCACCTCCACCTCCTTCCACATAAATGCACATACAAAAAAGTTCAATGCAACCAGGTGATTGGGACACATGCCTTTAATTCTAGCACTCAGGAGGTAGGGACAGACAAACCCCTATGAGGTCCAGGCCAGGCTGGATTACAAAGTGAGTTCCAGAACAGAGAGGGATGTTACACAAAGAAACCTTGTCCCAAACACACACACACACACACACACACACACACACACACACACACACAAAAAAAAAAGAGGAATGGGAATACAAAGCTTTCAATAAAAAACATGAGGTAGGTATTTCTTCATTGAAACTACATTACTTTCCTAATGCACAATTTTTAAGTTTCATTCATTTACCTGTAAATTTTATAATTACTTAACAAATGAGTAAAATTTATAGGCATTTTGTATACATAGCATATAACATTGCCAACTTACCTGTTAATGATGATGAAATTGTTTTTCTTCTTTGTCTATTATCATGACAATTTCAAGACACAGTGGAATAACAAAAATCCAAAACCTGAAAAAAAATGTAATGTTTTGCTAGAGTAATTTGTAGTTTAGATTACAGAAGTATCACTGTAGAAATTTAAGAATTGGTAAGACTTTTAAGAAGGAGTGATTAAAGTACAAATTGAAAGACAAGTTATGAATAGGAGCAAAAAAGATGTAAACACAAGAAAATGTTGAAGGAAATGCTGTCAGAGAAAAGCAGTAAAATTGAAGAAAGCTCTTGATAGCTAGCTCATTAGCAGCTTAAACATATTTCATTTGAAAAAAAACCATTGCAATAAAGAGAAAGTTAAAAAAAATTAAACTAAAAATCTAAGAGGAAACAAGGAAGAAAAAGAAAACAAAAATGCCAAAAAAGAGAACATTGGAGAACTATTATCTTGTAAAATAATAAAATTTAAATAAATAACATTGAAAAAAGATGATAGACACATAAGTAGGAAATTTGGTCAATCTCTTTGTCAATTACCATTTGAATTAACTTTTAATATGTTCTACATATGCTCAGTGGAATGTTAGTCATCTTGTTGATGGGATAATAGGGTTAAGCAAACAACGACACAGGAAAAGATAAGGAAATTATATGTGCATTGTAAAGATAGTGAGAATTTATGATCTAGTAATTCAAATAAAAATATAGCAAGGGAATTTGGAATAGTTTTAATTTAGAGAGAACTGGGAGCTAAAAGTTTAAATGAACATAGAGGCAAGAGGATGGTGAAATGGTGAAAGGAAAAAGTAGGGAGCAAGTCAAACAAAACTAAAGGTGTAATTAAAGCCTTATGAACTAACTAATTTTTAAGTGACTGGAAACTCATATATACATATGAAGCTATATGTATATGTATATACACATAGATGTACTTGTAATACAGATAGAGATATGTATGTATATATATGTGTGTGTATACATATATATGTATATATGTGAATTTGAATAGATGTGCACAGCATGGGTGACCATCTCATTTTCAGACAGATATTACCTTCCTGAATTAATAGTAAAAGAGGCCTCACAGACACCTAAAAATAATGCAGAATATAATCTATGCTCTTGATTTTCTACCATACCTTCTTGGGAAAACCCTAATGCTGGAGAAGCCCACATATTTTGATTATAAGATATAGAGAAGTAAGTATTTTTAAAATTAAATTGTAAAATTGTGTGTGTGTGTGTGTGTGTGTGTGTGTGTGTGTGTGTGTCTATGAGCTCATGAGTTCAACTTCCCACAGAGGTCTAGGTATCAAATATCCGGGAGCTGGAGTACAGACCATTACTTTTACATCATATCAGTGAGCGTCTGGTTTTGTCATTCACATCACTTTTTCATCAAGTAATTCTGTTGTTAATTTGGTCCATATTTTACTAATAACTTGAACACTATTGTTACTTATTGAAGATTTCTCTATTTTCTTGATTTAGGCACTTAAACTGCCAAGAAAAAAAAATCCTTTAATACTGTTCCTGTCATATTAATTTTGGCATGAATTTTACTATCTCCAAGATTACTACTCTAGTTCAGAAGCCTACTACCTTTGTAATGTTGTCATTGACCCACTGTTCATTTATTAACATGTTTGATCTATAACCCCTAAGGAACAGAAGTCATCAAAAATCTCCCAAACAAAAAAGTTCAGGTCCAGATGATTTAAGTGTACAATTCTACCAGAATTGCAAAGAACTAATACTATATTCCTCAAATTTTCCCACACAATAGAAACAGAAGGAACATTGCCAAACTCTGGTATAAGCAAAGGGGTCAAAACAATGATAGGGGACACATGCAGAAGCAGTTGACCTGATCTATCAGGAGCTCACTACCACTACCTGGCCTCTACTCTAAGTAGTGTCACTAATTGGTTTCAAGGTCTGTGCCTCCACTGCAGGGCCTGTATGGCTAGCCTTGCCCTATGATTTGTAGGCTTGCTTTATTTGTTAGATAATAAACAAAATATTACTATATTAGGTGTCAACTATTACTGCAAGGGATCTATATTTCCCCTTTATTCTTTAAAGTTTTCCCTAATTTTTACAACAAAATAAAAGACAGAACAAATACCATCACACCACAGTTGCACAAGACAAACCAGCAAAAGGAATGAAGCCCCAAGGGAAGGCACAAGAATCAGAGATCCACTTGTTCACCTGCTCAGGAATCCCACAAAAGTACTAAACTGAAAGCTGTAGTATAAATACAGAGGACCTGATGTAGACTCATGTCATACCTGTGCTTGCACTTCAGTCCCTGTTGCTTTCTTCACGTGAGATTTGTTCAATGGTTTAGAGGGCCTTCGTTTTCTGGAGTCTTTTTTCTCTGCTGGCTCCCACACTCCTTCCTCCTCCTCTTCCATGCTATTCCCTTAGTTCTGAAGGGAGGCATTTTATGTAGACATCCCACTTAGAGCTCTGTGTTCTAAGTGCTCTCTCTTGGCAATATATTCAAAAGATGCTTCGTTCTACCACAAGGACATTTGTTCTGATATGTTCATTGCTGCTCTATTTATAATAACCAAAAATAACCTACAATTTACCTCAGCAGAAGACTGGATAAAGAAAATGTAGTACATTTACACAATGAAGTATTACTCAGCAATTAAAGCAAATGACATCATGAAATTTGCAGGCAAATGGATGGAATCAGAAAAAAAAATTATCCTGTGTGAGGTAACTCAGACAGAGAAATATAAAGATGTTATGTATTTGCTTATACTTATATACTAAACATTAAATAAAATACCACACATCTGTAGACCAAGAGACATTAGGCATAAATAAAGGGATTAGTGGAGAATACATAGATTTTCTTGGTAAAGAAAAATAGAATACTTTTTATGAGTAGACTGGGATCAGAGAAGGGGTTGGGGAACAGAAAAATCAGATGCAGAGAGGAGGAGAAATGGGATTGAGGGTGGGAATGTGGAAATAGACAGCTAGACTTGAGGGACATTTGATAGGAGCACTAGAGAATCCTATTGCAGCAGAAACTTCTTAAAAGAAAAAAATCCTAATGAAGACTTCAAATATTGAGGGGCATGGAGCCACAAATGGTCAGTCTTGTCACCAAACGGAGCTTCAGTTACTAACACTGGGTTATTTCCAACTGGTTTGTTGGCCAAAGGAATCCCATAGAAGTGAGCAAACAACTCAGGTTGTTGCCAAGACAATAGATTGTTCTCCAAAAACTGAGAGGAAGACTGTATTTCTGAAAATAACACCCACAAAGCTCATTGAACTTGGAGACGTAGAGCTAGTGACTATGTATAACCTTAACCATCATTTTTCAGTGTCCTTGGTATAGAAAGGAACTGCACAGGCAACAAAATGGCATGTGTAAACCCCAGCCCAGCCACAAAATCTTTGATCTCCTATCTTCCCTGCCTGCAGAATATGCTAGAGTATTGGGAGCAAAGCTTGTGGTAGTAAACAACCAATATCTGATTTGACTTAAGGTCATCTCCATGAGACTGAACCATACCCAGTACTGCCTGGGTGACTATCCCAAAGAACCAAGATAAAAACAAATACTACCAGTCTAAAACATTGTTTAAAGTAACAATAGCATGACCCCTAATGATATTTTTTGATATTCATACATTGTTTAGCTCTTATCAGAGAGGCTTCCTCTTGCAGCAGATAGGAAGAAGTAAAGATACCCACAGCTAGACATTACCCAGAGAGTCCTATCTTTCTCTTTCTTGTAGCAAAACTTACTGTGGATTTGGGAACCCATATATTCACAATTATTTGCTCTGAAAAAATGGATCCATTATTGTTAAAAATTTAGAAACTCTAATTAGCTTAATTTAGTCCATTATATTAATCTATAAATTAATAGGTTATTGTGTGATGTTATGAATATGAATAGCTTCTTAAAACTTTCACTGTTTTATAAAAGAGCTATGTACTTCAAATTCCATACGGTTTATCTTATTGGCCTGGACATGTAAACCTAATGATACTCACATCCTACGTGAGATATTTAAAGTTAGTGAACTTCAAAACTATATAATTCATACCACCCTTGAAATGTGACTACATCCGGGCCAAACTTTTCCTGTGCACATAGATAAACTTCAAATTTAAGGTTTCTCTTAAAGAGGTTATATTCTTAAAGAGGTTATATTCTTTTAACTCAATTTTCTTTTCCCCTTCAACTTTCTGCTGCTCATCATTGAAAGACCAAAAAAACATTTTTAATATCTCCCTGTGTTTTACTATGTTCCTGTTACAGACAGCAATTTCTAGACGTGGGAAAAATAATCCTATTATTTGATATATATCTGTTCAGAGTTGTATTATTCCATTTCACCTCTCATGAGTTGATTTTTTTTCAGTTACTATGGAATTATATGTATCATCCTATTGTGATTCTATTTCTGAAAGCTTTACATATAATCCCAACTTTACAGCTAGGCAGAGATGGTACCATAGCTATTTGACACAAAGGAGCCGAAGTTATCAGTATACTGAGAAAAGTTCAGCATGTACAAGCGTTAAGAAATCCCTTCCTTGATTGAAAAAGGAGTTTTTGATAAAATGAGTAAGACTGAAACATGGGGTATTGATTCTCCCCTCACAAGAAACAAAGGACACAAATTTCCATTTATTTCCAGCATTAAGTCCAAATACTGAAACTGAAAGGAAGTCCTGGCTACTGAAGTCCTTTATTTTTCCTTGAGGCCATTAAATACCAAAATCACAACATTAATACTTACCATGTTGCTTTATTTTGCTTTTTCACACTACTTATTGGGAAACATATATAGTTATATATTTTATTTCTTACTATTAAATAATAAACCACCATTAAGATTTGTAAATGCCTGTTATATTTAGAATTTTGTCCATAATGAGATATTAAATTAAACCCACTATTTATGTGACCTTATTTGGAAATAGGGTCTTTTAAAAATTTATTCATGAACATAGCATGAACAGAGTGATCAATATGAAGATTCTCATAAAAATGACTGGTGATGGCAAAGGTAGATTTTGGATTTATGAATGTATAAGCCAAAAAAATGAGGGATGTTGACTGGTGCCAGAAACTAAATCCCAAACAAAATCCCTTGGAGATTTTAGAGGGATCAAACCTTACCCTTTTCTAATTCCATACTTCTTGTTTACAGAATTGGGAGTGAATTCATTTTTGATTTGATTGAACCGTTTGTTGCAGCAGCTTAGGAAAGCCGATACAGTAGCCAGAGGAAATAATTTATCTCTTTATAGACTAAATTTTATCAACTTTTATATAGGTTTTTATTTTTCTCTTTTTTTGTTTTCTTTCCTGAGTTTTGTTTGATATAGAGTAGATCTTTGTTGATTGTTTTCTTATTCATCTGTTTTAGGACTTAAAAAACACTCATCGGAATCTTCATTCTGTTTCTTACATCCATGTAAAGAGTTTGACCATTGGCAGCTGACAGCTGCCATCTTAAGCCATCAACCATCTTGGGTTTGTGTGAAAGCTTGAAATTTTAACTCCTCCTCAAGCAGGAAGTAACTCAGCTGTGACTATCTGAAGTTTGGGCTGGTTTCTGACACAACAGATGTTGTATGTGTGTGAGTGCACATATGTGCCCTATAAGCCACAATGGTGTGTGAAGAAGGTTCACATCTTATTTATCCCTATTTTTCAACTGCTAGCAATTCAAATTCTTGTTTCTGTGAGAAGATACTGCAATATATTATCAATAAAAGTTAAAGGGACAAGGCAAATCAATCAAATGAGAGAATCTAAATCCTACAAGGGATCTGAATCCATAAAAAGAGTACCAGTTGATAGGTAACAGCAGGGGATTAAAGACTGAAGCAGTTTACTGCAGGCTATGAATGACCTGATCCCTTCATCCATCTGTCTTTTTATATGAGAATGTTATGCTAATTAGCTGTGTAAATTGTTTCCTGATGACATTAATTTGGTGCCTTTTTGTCATTCTAGACTTTGACTTTCACTGTGATAAAAATATACTAAGGGGCATTTCCAATTTAGATGTTTCTGATCCTGATGAATTCCAACACAGAAGCAGTGTTGTGGAGAAGGTGCATAAATAGCAAGCTAATCCATCCCCCCAGAACTGCACAAGAGGACTTTGACTTTCCACATAATCGTTCCCTTTAGCTTCTAAAGCGAACATTAACACACTTGAAATGCTGCAATATAATTCAAGGAGAACTTTTGGCAAATGCAATTTTCATTGCCCCATTTTGTTTTGAGAAAACCAAGACTTGAATACTAACATTGATAAGTAATGGAACAGATAGCCGCTTTGTGAAATCTTATTAGTAAACAAGAGCTGCATCTGAGAAAATATTGTCATTAAAAGCTATGTAGTAGTTAATTGAGTTTGATATGAAATTTAGTGCTGGAAAGTTAATGACTAATACAGCTATTTCACAGAGCTTGGTTACTGCAGGCTCCATAATGATCTCCTTTTGCTTCGGAGCAACAATGAAATTAACCTCTCTTTTGTCCTGCAGGTGTTATGTTCTGATAATGCATATCCTTTACAAGTTTGGGAAAATTATTTGCTTTGCATATAAATTAACAGTGACGCTGAATCAATATTAGAATAATGAAAATATAGAGAATATTTTTATCCTAAGGAATTGAAGGTTTTAATAAAATATATCAAATTCTGAATATAATTTTAGGATTAAAATATTTACAATCTCCTGAAAAGAAACAAAGATGAGCAGGAAAAGGGGAAGAATGTGTGTTCATGTGTGGTGTGTGTGTGTTGTGAAAGAGAGAGAGCGATTGAGGGGGCATTGTGAGTATGATGCTACTAAGGGGAAGGAAAAACAATTTTAGAGAATACTTTTTCATTATGTTTTCATGAGGAAGAAAATAACTGAGAGAAAATAACTGAGAATCAACACATTTGCTTTCCATATGAAAATAATTAAGAAATGGTATGTTGCAAATCTCTTTTTCAGTTTCCATGACCTCCATTCCTTTCTGTCCCTGCCTTCCCATCCCTTCTCCCCAAGATCTATTCTTCCTCAGTTTCTTCTTCAAAAAAGACCAGGACTCCAAGAGACAAAAAGGACAGAAAAGATACAATAAAACAAGGTTGATGCCCTCATACCACGGCTTGACAATCAACCCAATAGGAGTAATGAGCTCAAAGAGCAGGCAAGGGTCAGACATACACCTACTCCCACTATTAGGAGTCCCACAAGACCACTAAGCTAACAGTCACAACATACACATAAAAAAGAAAAAAGATTTCCAATGCATTTTACTTTGTCCAGTCATCGTCAGAGAGACTTCCTCTGATAACAGATGGGAGCCAGTACGGAGACACACAGTACATTACACAGAAAGAGTCTCAATCCTCCCCTTGGAGATTTGGGAACCCAGCCGAAGGACAGGAGGAAAGATTGTAGGTGTCGGAGTGGGTGGTGGATGCCAGGAGAACATGCCCATCACATCAACTGAGCAGGTTTCACATGGCCTCAGCGAGACTGAAGTTGCCAGTATCAGGCCTGCATGAATCTGAACCAGGTTCTGCACAGGTATTTTCCAAATTCTTATTTGAAAATATCTGAGTTCTACTCTATCACTTGTGACTTCTTCTTTATTGAGTATGTATTGTTCCTTGTCAGGGACCATTCCCCCTAATAATTACAGATATGTCAGGGACCATTCGCCCTAATATTTACAGAAGGTCATATAAGGCCTTTTA
>JAQHUG010000626.1:94037-124790 GCA_028555095.1 Dicrostonyx torquatus
AGCAGAGAGTAGCAGAATTAGTGACTGGGTAGGCACAATGGTTATGTGAGCATAGCCATGACAGGACATTGTAAATGTCCTTGCTGAGCAGGGTCAGCCCTTTGTCCTCCAGGAGGCTCAGGTCACCATTGAGACTATGCCAGTCCTGCCACACTTGGCCTATAAACCCTACCGTTGGCATGACATAAAGACACCATTGTTCTTGTGGATCATACTGCTCACCCTGCTAGGTGAAGAAGCGCATAAACTACAACCAAGATGGTCCTGCCTGGGTGCTGGTGGGGCAGCCAGTCAAGAGCAGAGAGGTATGCAACAGATGGCAGCTTGCTCAGGCCCTGCCCAGAATGAGATGGCAGCCTGTATGAGCATAGTGGCAAGGCAACAACAGTATATCTGAGATAACTCTCAGGGATATTCCAACATTTGTGGTGTTCAGAAACTTTGAGCCAGATCAATGACTCATACTCTAGTAAGTATTTGCATGTAAAGCTGTTTGGACCTAATAGTATCCTGTGTGACACAACAAATTGTAACATCACTTTAATAAATGAGTATATGTTAGAGATAACAAAGGTAGCAGAATGCAGCAGCATAGAGATAGAGCAGTGTCAGGCACAGAGCTGCTGCTCATGTTGCTGCTCATGCTGCTTGCATTGCTGGGGGAGGAGAGCACAGGGTTGTTATGCTGCCTGTGTGCTGAAAACACTGTGGTGTTCTCTGGGATACTGCAGTGAGGGCAGGGCTGTGTACAGCATTCTGGAGCTCACAGGGGTCCTGCTCCGGGACACTCTGCCCAACTGCACCATCACCCTCACCCTGAGCAACAATAAGCTCTCTGGGAGGAAAAATGGTTCATTTTCTGGATTTAATCTCCTTGAAAGATGACAATGGTCACTTCTGCAGCTGCAGGTCTGAGCTACCTCCAGAGACCATGTTGTTATCTCTGATCTGGGCTTTTGTGAGAAGCCATGTTGAGATTCCATGCTGTTGCTTGAGACTGTGTTGAGGACCAATTTGATGACCACGGCCCATGCTGCTACCAAGGGCATTGGTGAGCTGTGCTGTCCTGATTACCATGTTGATGTCTGAAATCCTTGCTGCTGTCAGCCAGGTACTAGGTTGATGTCATTGACCTAGCTGCTGCCAACTGCTATGGGCAAGAAAGCTTCTTTTGCAGTAGTATTGTTGGTTGCAGACTCACAATTGAGAATGAGGGATGTTGGAGGCTTCTGTGACATCTTCCTGTGCCTCTCAAAAGTAAAGAGTCCAGACTGGAAGCTACTGTAGGCCTTAAAGCTTGTGACAAAGATGCTGACGTCGAGCTTTTCAGTCCATGGCTTCTGGCTGGAAGTGTGGTGGAGTTAGGAAGGACTCACTTTTCTTTACGGAGCAAACCACTGATAGTTTGACCAAGCTAGAATGCATATGTGGGTGGCACAAATTGGATTAGATGAGTTTTGTTTATTAGCTTTGTTTTGTTTTGTTTCTTTTTCTTTGGAAGGAGGGTACAAGGGTAGGAGGGTGGACCTGGGAGGAATGGGAAGTGGGTATGATCTGAATGCACTGTATGAAATTCTCAAATAATTAATATTATCTTGGGGAAAATTAACACTCTTTCTACATCTCTCTCAGTATCTCTTTTCCTGTGTATGTGTGTTAACGGTGATCCTCAGAACTTCACCACTGACCTTACCTGTGATATCGAACATTTTAGATGCAACAGTAAAGGACCTACAACATGCTGGATCTGGTAAGGAAGTTCTTGATAAGTGATGAGAAGTGTCCTCATGAAAAATAGCAGGCACTGAAGAAAAGAGGCCACCTGAAGCCAGAGTAGCATTTATATAGCAGTGTACATAAACAAAGTAAGAATTATATTACAGCTTTCCAGAAATACAGACAGTCCAAATCCAAAAAACAGAGCTAAATTTTTAGCTTATTATGTTCTCAACTTTGATAAGAAGAAAAAATAATAATTGAATATATGACTCATTTTTAGAGTCACAGCTCAAACCTTCCCTCAGAGCCTATTTCCTTGCAACTTTACTTAGGTCACTGCCACTAGCTGATATGTTTAGTGACCTGTGATCTGAAAGAACACCTCTCTCTCTTACACACACACACACACACACACACACACACACACACACCACACATGTACCCCCCCCACACACACACACATTGCAGGTCTGCTTGTGACATATGAAAGGGTGGTGGAGTGATGAGTACAGAAAAACAGAACTATATTTTCCAAATTCTTGAAGTTAATAGGGTAACAGGACTTGAGCTAGTTTAATAGTCAGTCCTGGTCTTTGCACGGCTATGTTCTCTTTTCTAGTACTGTTATTGATTAAAAGTCATTTGTAACTGCCCTTCTAATTTCAGTGGGCACATGGATTATATACTCCATAGAAAGGAGAGGGAAATGATGGTTTACTTAATATACATACATGTTTCAAAGATTGGTAGAAAATATTTCCAGTATATTTATTTGAATTTGTAGAATTATATTTCCATCATATCTATTAGAAAATTGTTATTTTATTTTTCAGTTTTTCTTCCCGGTTCGTATGGTCTTGTACCTCCTCTTCCTGTTCTCTCCCTTTGTGTTTCCACCCTAAGATATAAACAACAGCAACACCACAGAGGCAGGAAAGGGTCCTCAATCTAAGCCGTTGCACATCTAATTTTCCTTTGTCCACTTCTTCCTTCTTCCTTTGTCTTCTGTTTGCTTATTTCCCATAGATATTACAAATTTGATTTTAATAAGTTTTCTTAAGGATAAAATCAATTTTAATGCTATTTTACATAATAATAGAGGAAAAAGGCGAAGTCTTTTGTGGCCAGAACCTACCACATGCAAACAAACACCACCAACAACAATAGGAATTCCAGTAAGATAGCGCAGTGAGATGATGCGGCAGTCCTTTTTCTTTCATCCCCTGCAGCATGTTTCTCTGATGGTATTTTCTGTTCCTAAGTTCAGCATCCTGTAGCAAGCATTGCCAGCAATACAGAATACTTTCAATTAATAGTTCCCTACTTCTCTGGTCGCTAAGCAACTGACCTATGGTGAGGAATGCATAATGACACACAGATACCTTATAGTGGTAGGAAGTATAGACTTCACTGGTTTTATTTGCTACTCTGTGTTGGTCCCAAACAAGCGGTGAAGTACATGGCACTATTTGGTATTAGCTTTCTCTCATAAAGTGAAAGGTTAAAATAAGTTCTAGAAAAAGGAAAAATAGATTACATCAAATACCTTTCTTCAACTCTTCTGTGTTTTTTTTATTTTATAACAGAAGTCCAGTTATTATTTTATTAAATGCATTTATCAAAACAGTATTTAAGTTAGTATTCAGAATATGCAGAAATTGTGAGGGAACCAAGAAAAGACTCTCCCAAAATGGGGAAATAAAAGTGATACAATGAAATTAAAAATGAAAATCATTAGGCCAGAAATATATGTGGTCCTTTATTGAAGCATCTTTGAATGTGTTCCCATAGGAAAATACCAGCTGAATCAGCAGTAAAAGGTTTATCACCTGACCCAGGCCATTTTTCCTCCATCCAACCATCACACTGCATTGCTTATTTCCGCTGAATTCTATTTGTGTTCAACAGAGAGGAAGACCACATCTCTTATCACAGAAATGCCTGAAAAGACATCATGCCTCGTGTTTTCTCTGTTCTTTGTCGGTTTTGTTCATTTTAACTTTCTAAACTTCTTTAGAGTAATAGATTAACATTCTGTTATATAGTTTAGAATCTGACATGTTTTGAAAGGGAAAGTATATGACTGTTTGAGCTGTATATCTGTATAGTGCACATGCAAATGTAGTTCAAGTACTACTGGTAGAATGTAGCTCAAATGTACATTGAAAAATTGCTGAAAATTAACTGAAATCCTAGATATTATTATGAGTTCATATAAGTTCATGTTAAACAATGAAAATACTTCAGAATTTGAATAGGCTTTCCTATTCAGTACATTTTATACTTTGACTTTTTGGATATTAAATTATTTTTAACTTGCACACTGGATATTTCTATGTAAAAAAGTTATAGATAGACACCGTAACTTATTTACATGTATTCTATGAGTTTAGCAGAGCCCATTTTTTGGAAAAAGCTGTTTTAACTAATGAGACGTAGCTAGCACAGCATGTGTATGTAGGCACACACATATACACGGAGGGTGGGCACGCATTCAGATTATACTCTCCACTAAGGTCTACATGGTAAGAAAGATGATCCCATTGGCATCTTGGACTTCCTGTCATGTCAGTACTAGCAAAGCAGCCTCTCTCTCTTTACCTTCAGAAAACTGAAAAGAAATAAAACCAAAAGCCAAGAACTTCGTATACATGAGTACAGTAATTCTGCCTAAAGAAGAAAAACAACTTGGATACCACAAATGTCTCACTGGAAAGCAAGAAGGCTGTGCACAAGAGACACATTCCTCCAGTATGGAAGGTAAGAAGGATCATTTCAGAGCTGTACATACAGATGACAAAACTATTTCAGGAGAAAAAAATCAAATTCTTTCTAATATAAAGTGGGAGGAGCTTTTAGTCCTTTCCCCCTCCCAAAAAAAAAAAAACTGTTATGGTTTCATTCTGCTGATGTGGTAAAATACTCTCACCAAAATAAATGGAGAAGAGAAAAAAGTTTATTTGGGTCAAGCTTCCAGGTCACAGTTAATCACCAATGGAAATCGGGGCAGAAACTCAACTGGAGTTTGAATCAAAAACCATAAAAACCTCTTCCTGGGACTTGTTTAGAGGTTTCTTCTTAGGTGTCTTCCCTTTAGAGTCCAGGACACCTGTCTTGGGAAGATGACACCCACAAAAGACTTGGCCTTCCTTCATTAATGAGTGATCATGACAGTTCCACACAGGCTTGCTACAGGATGTTCTGATCTATGCAACTCATCCATTGGAACTTTCAGTTGACTCTATCGAAGCTGTGTCAAATGGACAATTTAAGCTCGCCTGGAAAATAGCTATTCTTCACATTAATAGAAAATGGGGCAAACAGCTAAAGTCATCTGAAAGGTGAAAATAGCAACAGAGAGAAAAAAGAAACATGTCTGAACATACTTAATTTTATCTTTGATTTGTGAAGCAAAATGTACAAAGCTGGCTGACATAGAACTTAATACATAAAAATGTTTAAAAATACATGTTATAGATGGGGATTGGTAAGGTAATGTTGAAATAGATATTTCATACTTTACTAAAGGTAGTATTTTGGTAACGGTACAGGCTATAAACATATACACATGTAAGAAAATTGCTTTTTACTTTACACAAATACATTGTCAATTCCAGTTTCCTGGTTCCAGGATTGGATTTGTACTGAAAATGTAACCATTTGACAAAGTAAGGGGAAGGGAGTGTGGTGTTCTATGTATTATATTTTGCTTTGCTTCTCCCTGATATTCTGGCTCTTATAAGCATTCTCCCTCCTCTTCATCAATGTTGCCTGAGTCATATGTGCCAGAGTTGTTTGTAGATTTATCTACTAGGACTGGGCTCCAAAACTCTACAATTTGATTGGCTATGTTTTTTAGTGATATAGTGATTTTTGTCTGTTGCAAAGATAAATTTCCTTGATGGATAGTAAAGTCTACACTTACATATGGGCATAAGAAGAAATGTTTATAGGTTGTTGTTAGGAATGATACTAGTTCAGTAAATTACTGTTTGTAGATTACCCTCCAATGGCCATGACTTCTCCAGCACTATGTACTATGTTTTAATGGTCTATAAATCATAATTATTTCAAAATTGTAAGTTAAAATTACTTAAAAGAAATACAGTGAAAGTCTATGTTTTATACTAAGAAAATACTAAGAATATCCTGTCTCAAAAGAAATGAAAAATAACGATTCTTCATTACATAAACAATTTTAAGCAAGATTTAACATTTTTAAGTCCATCAATTTCAGTGATGAAAGAAATGACTATAATGTTACATGACATATTTATAAAACCTTAAACTTATTAATAGGTTCCATATTTCCAAAAACACATTAACCAAGAGAGTCCTCATTCTCTAAAATTAGGCAAGTAAAACTAAATAGTTAAATATTCTTTTTATATTGCAATGTTTTACAGACATATAAATACATATATGTGACATGAAAGCAGAAGTAACAAGAAAAGAAGGAAAGAGAGTAGTGGGAGAAGGAAAGGAAAGGTACCAAATGAAAGGACTGGGAACCAGAAGGGTGAATATGATCAACGTGGTTTAACTAAAAGAAGCTGATTAGATTAAACAAACTTGATGTTCAGGCAATATAGGCCAATAAAATGTTTAAGAACTCATTACCCTAAGTCTCTCACAGTTGCTGACTTAGTGATAAAAATAAGCTTTAAAAACTGTAAAATTTGGGATGATAATACACAATTTTAAATACTTCTTGAGACATATAGTTTGAGATAGGCAAATTTTAAGTGCAACTCTGAATTTTAATTTTTTTCACTATTGTTATGCTGTTTAAATTGGCTGATTGCTTTACGAAGTGATTGTAGATAGGTCAGGACAATCTCTTCCAACGATGTTAGTCCCGGGCCTTTCTGTGACAGTGTCCTGGGAGCTACCTGGGTTATCTTGAGGGTTACAACTTCAAACCCAAGAGGTGAGTCTCTGGTATTTCAACCTATAGAAAGCTTGAGACATGATTCTGAGCTTTTAAACTTGAGGCTTATTGCTCTGCACTTTAACTGCTTGGATCCCCAACTCTTGTTAGCTCTTAAAATCCCTCAACTTCAAGTAGCTTTAAGTGGAAGCCGCAGATAACATCCAGTGACACCAGGCAGCACCTACAGGGTTCTAGCTATCAAAGAGTCTCCATGCTAGGATCTCTGCCCTACTATGACAAGTGCCATGACACTTGGACATAGATTTTCTGAATTCTGTAGCCTTTAGAACTTATGAGCTCCTTAGAAACGACCCATGGTTTCTCTTCAGCTTTTTACAATTCTCTCTTCTCTCTCTCTCTCTCTCTCTCTCTCTCTCTCTCTCTCTCTCTCTCTCTCTCTCATTCATTTGTTCTCTTCCTCTTCTTTTGCATTCCATTTACACTGGTGAATAAAAGCTTTTCATTACTGATGAGGAATACCACACAGAAAAACACGAAAATAGAAAGACCCTCTCCAAAGCAGATAATTGCCTCTGGAAGCTAGCTGAAGCTTGGTGTCTTCTAAATGGATGGAAATTTTGAATCTTTGATGGGGTCTTCCTCACCTAATTTGGTGTTGATCAGTTTGAACAAAAGCAGTGATGCTAATAGGGCCACAACTTTGAGCTAAACACATTCTGCTCTAGCTGTGAACATCAAAGATTGATTCACAGGCAGGGGGTCCTAATAGTTGGGGGGAAAAACCCACCATGCCTTTATTATGAGCAGCCAAGTTTCTTTGCTCAGGTCAAGAGGATGAGGAAGAAGATATCTGTCTTAGTGGTTTAATATCATTATTATCTAACCATGTTCTCTCTATCTGTCTTCTTGTCAGAGAATCTAACTCCTAGTCTTAGAAGAAGAACACCCTTAAGTGTCAGCAGGGTTTGGGAAACTGACAACTTGAACTGCTTCTGAGGATGCAATGGGCTGATGTGAAAAGGATAGCAGTTGGACTGCCTCAAAGGAAGGCCGGTGTGAAAGGTCATAATGAAACGTAACAGAGAGCAAAAATACAGAACCTATGATAGTCATTTGATGAACGTGCTTTGTGAGTGTGGTAACATCTATAGTATAGAAACAGTGAGACTGTTAGTATTAGTGTAATCCCTATGGAGATTGTAGTAAAAAAAAATAGCTGGAACAGTTTTACCCTTATAAGAGAAAGATGACAGGCAAAGCCATCCAAGGAGGCCTTCACAGGTTTTAATGTAATCAATAACAAGACCGGGGATTTCTTTGCCATGTTGTTCATTAGAAGATGTATTAGACAGGAAGACTGTGTTCGTGCCAATCATGGTACAATGTTTAATATAAATGATGAACAACAATTGAGCCAGTGTATTCTCTTACACCAAGAATATCTGCCCCACTCATAGGCCCTACTTGCTCACTCTTTGACCTGGGCAGAAATGACAGAGAGAAAACTTGGTTAACTGAGGCCAGTGATGGCAAAAAGATGAACACACAGTGTGTGGAAGTCTTATCTAGGACAATGCAGTAAGTAGCCGTGGTTGTCAGGCAGACTACTCAAATTGTAAGGATATTTTACAAAGCAGCTGATACCAGCAGGAAAGCAGTCTTATTTGCTATTTGAATGACTGTCCTTTGCTCAAGACAGCCAGGGACCCAAAGAAACTTTAACTGCTGCCAACCTAAGAGCCCAATATCCTTGCTCCACCCCCAGATATATTAGCACATTTGAAGGATAATTCAACATTGAAAGAAAAAACTTAAAGTGAAGACTCATTGTTAATACTAGAAACCATTTAGTTGTATTCAAAAGTCCTCAGACAAACCCTAATTGATGTGCTAGCACCCCAGAGAGTGAAGAGTTTCTTAATTTCTCTCAAATGATTTTTAAGAGCACAATTGCATATTGTTATTTCCAAATCAGTTCCCCAAAATTGCTGTCTTGGTGACAATGTCCTAAACAGCAGGTGTAAATGGAGACTGTTCTTTCATTTCCCAGCCGTCCAGGCACTAATCATCACACAGAAACTATATTAATTACAAAACTTGGCCGATGGCTCAGCCATATTCCTAGCTAGCTCTTATATATTAAATTAGTCCATTTCTATTAATCTATATATCATTAGTCTGTGTAAGGCAGTGGCTTACTGGTAAGGTTCTTCTGTCTTTTGGTTTGAGACTCTTCTGTATAGCATTTAAACCTTACCATGTAACCCTCTCTGCGTTTCTATTCCTATGCTATTGGAATCTTCCTATTTACTTCCCCCAAGACACAGACTTGGAAGAAAAAAATCTTTCCTAAGTCTCTTTTTTTTGTTCTTGTTTTGATCCTGGAAATTCTTTATTACCACCCTTTCTTTAAGAACATCTCAAACATGGGATCTTTTGACTCAAAACTGGCCTGTCTAACTTTCCTTGCCTGTCTTCTTAAATCTCCTTTCATCCTTGGACTCATAACATTAAGCCTTGTTGATTTTATTTATTTACTTACTTTTCTTTTTACTGCAATGTATCTTGGAATCAACACAAGTTGACAACCAGTCATAATGTTTAAAAACTGGCACATTCTATTTCAAAATTTCATAGATGTGATAACTTTTACCACCTGGCCATGGGAGCTGAAGTGGGTGAAAACTAGTGCAGAGATGCCAACCCAGTAAAGGAATGATTCTCTGATGTAGGAGAATCATGTCCAGAGAAGGCCTGTGGGACCACCATCTCGGGAAACTGTTGCTCCTGTCTGTAATTTCACATGTGTAAAAGTAACTTTGGTGTCTCCCCAGTACTTGCATTATAATGTGTAATCTCATGTGATGTATATATGTAATTTCATGATTGCATGTCAAACTTATGGGCAAATATAATCTGCAGATGTCAGCAAGATGGCTTCCCATGAAGCTATATATTTTGATATATAAAAAATATACTATTATATGCTTCATAAGTAGTTCTATTGGCCCATGAGGACAAGACACTTAAAAGCCTACTTTGTTCCTTTTACTCAGACTAACACAAGAAAACAACAAATTTTCCCCAATCTACAGCAAGTTAGACATAATTATCTGAATTTTACCTTAGACCAAGTTCAAACAAGACTAAATGTTTCTGTATATGAGTCATAAATTAAAAACTTTAGGGGTATTCACAAGATAAGAGTTGCTGATGTCTACCACGGTTATTATCACAAAGCAACCTAAGAGACTATACCAATTCTTCACTTGCTAAGTCTGGTTGATAAAACCTGACTCTCTGCAGCTTGTCTTACCAGGTACTGTGCCCCCCAGCCTCTGATCAGAGTCTTACACCTGTAACCTTGCAACGTTGTGTTGCCATGGTAAATGGCTTGGATCCTAATCGTTTACACAGGAATATGCTCTGGCCAATGAAATGTAACTCTTATAACTTTTTTTCTTATTGCCTAAACCCTCTTGTAAAATAGTGTATTTAAGCTAGGTAAACAAGGAGCGAATAGAGAATTGGAACAGAAAACTTAAACAACGAAGACGTAAAAAGAATTAGAACATAGAAGAAAATAGGATAACAAAGAGCATGACCAGAACAGCATCTGTGTGAATTTATTCCGTACCCCTCAGATAGAAAAATCTTAAGTTCAGTTTTACTACGCTGTGGAGTTTTTCTTCAAACCCTGGGAGTAGCCTTGTGAGTTGGTCTTTAATGCTACTAATAGCCACCATACCAATAATGCAGGAATCACTTTACCTCTGAGGGTTCTTTGTTCTCCATTCTTTTCTCTCCCTTTGATCTCTAGGTTTAGTATTATAGTAATTCACATACACATACACACTCACACACCTATGGATGTGTATGTATATATGTATATACTGGCAATTATCACATGCTGTTTTTATATACTAAAGAGCTAGCTCTGAAGATGGGATTTGGCCTGCCAGTTTTAGACTTAAGCATATTTATCTAAAAATTTCCTCTAAAACTGTAGTTGAACTTTTCTTTGGGCCACCAACTCACCAAAAATGACATGGAGATTTATTATTAATTATTAAAGTTTGACTTTTACCTTAGACTTGTCCTACTAGCTCTTATTAACATAAATTAATCCATTTATATTAACCTACTTTTTACCTCATGATTTTTTAACCTCTCTTCCATTTTGTACCTCCTGTTTCCTCTTTGTGCCCCCCAATGTCTCTTCAGCATCTAGATTCCTCTCCTCTTCCTCTCTCTCTTCCTAGAATTCCTGCCTAAACTCTCCTTGCCTAGCTATCAGCCGTTCAGTTTTTTTTTTTTTTAAAGCAATTAGAAGGCACCTAGGCAAAGGTACAACTTCACAGTTCGCAAAAAGTTTGTTCCAGCTGGGCAGTAGTGGATATGCTTTTAATCATAGCACTCAGGAGGCAGAGGCAGGTGGATCTCTGTGAGTTTGTGATCAGCCTGGTCAACAAAGTTCCAGCACAACTAGGGCTTTACACAAAGAATCTCTGTTGCAAAACAACAACACAAAACGAACCCAAAACCCTAAAGTTATTCCAAAGCCTCTGTGGTTGGTCAGCTTATTCCCCTGGCTCACTGACAACGAGAAAGAGATCAACGGGGAATCCCAGAAAACACTCCTTACTTGGAAACTTCTAAACTGTACATATTTCCAATAAAGGTTACTGTTGCTTTATTCAGTATACTTAAAATTTTTATTCAAGAGAAACTTGGATATAAGTTTAAAATAGCTACATGTAATCATATCTTTAGCTTTTAAAAAACTCCCCCTTTTTTGATTTATTAAAATTTATTAAAATTTATTTATTTTTTATTAAAATGTTACCTATTCAATGTCATTGATGTCTTTAGAGATTTTACTTAACATGCATGCCTCCTAACAAAGGACATCTTCTTACTATGACAGATGCTTTCTCAGAAAGGGAAGAGTCTCTAATATGGATGAGACTGCAGCTCATCAATGACATTTTGCCTTGATTTGAATGCCCTAGATACATGATATTGAATAATGGCTCAGTATTCATCTCCAAAGTCAAGTCTCAAGAGCCTTAGGAGTTCAATGGCACCTTCACATTCCATACTGGCCCAATGTTTAAGAAAGACAAAAAAAAAAAAAAAGAGCTAATGGACTTATAAGGACTTACTTATTAAAACTGTCCTTTGAATGTCTTTTTCCTTGCACTCAACTCTGAATTCTAGTCGTAACTTGCCTTTGGGACAAAACTGTTCTCACTCTACCACATTCCATACTAATATATCAAATTAGGAAACATTCCCTGTTACTTCCCGCATTTACGCTATACACCTATGGAGAGTTCTACACTCTTTCCAAATCACATATAGGAATCGATGGACTGTGTTTCTCCCAGTCATGCCTGGGATAACTTTGTAAGCCACAGTGCCTGGCTACTACAGGTTTAGCCATGGGAAGATTGGCTCCCAGGCATTTCTATCTGAGCAGATGTCCACCCAGCTAATAGACACCATCCAGAAATCAACCTTTGACCTACAATTATTCCAAAACCAGCTTACAACCCTTGCCTTGGTGATCCTACAAAATGAGAGTTCTCAGCTTTTCCTCCAAGACCTGTAAGGCCATGTGAAAGAGACTAGAAACTTATATAAACTGTTTATAATCTGTGACTTCTAGGATTTGATTCTAGTGTGGAGGTTCTAGCAATGGCTTTTGTGGAGTCCTGGCTTCTAGTCCTCCTCACTCCACTCTTCTGTATCCTTCTCAAAACAGTGATCATTCTTAGTCCCTTTTAAGAGATAATTAGGGAAACAATCTGTCAGTCAGCAGAGTAGCTATTCTGATGAAATTTCCCCGGGGTTTCCTCCTATTGTCTGCCATTACTGTGCTTCTGCTTTGGACCAATATTTATCAAGTACATAGTCAACCAGAAGTAGCATAAGGACTAATGCCACCTCTTATCATCAACAAAAGGCTGGAATGTTAGGTCTAATGAAGACTCCTCAAATGGCAATGCTGATAACAATGTCCTAAACAGAAGGTTTTTATGTAAACGGGAGGATGTTATTGGGTAAAGAGAAGCCTAAACTCAACGTTCCTCAGGATTGACTCCACGTTACATCGAAAACCACTACTTTCCTTATCTGACACGAAGGTTATTTACCTAGAATGAAAGTGTTTAGTTCCTGATTAATCTGAAAACTTGCACCAGCTCTAAAATGTCCCTTTTGCCAAATATTATATAAACCACCTTCTTTCTCACAGGGATGTTGTCTTCTGTCCTTTAAAACACACCAGTTTAATTCCCCAATAAGTTTTCCTTCTGCCCATGAAGTCGAGTGGTTTCAGTGCACTGTCACTTACATAAATAATATACCCAGTGCATCTATAACATGATAAAGATCCAGAATGGATACATTTCTGTTATCTCCTTAACAGGGACTTCTTTATTATTATCTACATAAAAGTCTAGAGAACATAATTCTAATAAACTGTTTCAATTTAGAGACTTCAATAGATAATATTTAAATAATTTCAACATGTCTTCTGCTCCATAAGAACATAAAAAAGAAACTGTCCTTTATAATATCTATAGTTTATTCAAAATGGTGATAAAATTGAAGGAAAATGTTTTTAATCTATATTTTAGTTTCTGGAGAAACATTGTTAATAAAATATTTATGTATCTGTATGTTCAAATCGAGGAGATTTGAAATGCTATCTTTAATATTACTTCCTTAGAAATGAAGTTTTCAGATGGTGTTTACATAGCTACTCAGTATATATGAGACATATATATGATAGATTGTCCTACTATGACTCTGAAAATACTTTTTTTGAGAGGCACGCAGATTTTCGTGAGTTTGAAGTCATCCTGATCTTCTAAGCAAATTACAGGACAGCCAGAGTTCCACGGAAAACCCTTTCTCAAACAAACAAACAAAACCAAAAGAAAATATTTCTTTTGTATAATACTTCATCCTGTCTTCACAAAGATGATTCAACCACTACATTACTCTTAAATATGATCACATTAGCATATTTTTATCCAGAAGAGGGTTATGAATCCTGATTTCTCAAAAGGATCAAATGATTTAAATTAAATGATTTTAATTAAGTCACTATAGCAAAGATATCATAATGACAGAATATAAAGAAGACCACTTCATGATCAAATGACACGATATTGTGTTTGCTGTGTATGTGAGAATTTTCTAATTGTTCTTCATTCAGCTTTCTGCATAAACTTTTTGAAACATTTTAAATACACATTTTCATTTTATATGTATTAGTTTTATCTGAATGTATGTCTGTGCACTATGTGGGTGCCCAGTGACTGCAGATGGCAGAAGAGGGCACTTTACACCATGGAGTAAGACACAGTTATGAGCTTGCATGTGAGAACTAGTCCATTTATGCAGCTCTAAACTATAAAATTTTATTTTAGACATTGGGAATATTAAAGCTGTTGAAAGCAAGGTCTCAATTTGTTGCCCTGACTTTACTGGAGTTTGCTATGTAGACCATGATGTACTTGAATTTAGAGAGATCTACCTGCCTCTGCTTCCCAAGTGCTGGAAATAATATACTACCATATCAGAATTCATTCTCAAAACTTATAAACCCTGGTTCATATTTCCATAATTTTACACTATTAACTCCTACTGAAAATTCTGACCTATACTGATATAAAGAAATTTATACATCTTAGTTTCTTCCTTTGCTCCTCTAATTATACTTATATATACATACATGGTTTTATGCATTTATGTAAAATCTAGAAACCATAAACATAAAAGAAATACAAAATAAATTTCCTTCTTACATTTGTTAAATTTGCTTAATATGATTAGATTGTCTCTAGTTGTACAAATTTTCATAAAAGTAATATACATAATATTTTATTGTAGATATTATGGGTTATAGTTTCTAATAAAAAGTAGATAATATATGCATGTCATTTAAAAATTATGTGTGTAACTTTATAATAATATTTAAATTTGTATTTGTGTGTTGAATAAGTTATTTTAAATTTTCAAAGTAGGCAAAAAATGATGGATGATAGGTAGATAGATAGATAGACAGATAGATAGATAGATGATTAATTGAATGATGGGATGATATTTTTCTTTTTATAAGTCACTCTATCTTTCACATTCCTGATATCATTTTTGTTAGAGAACATTAATTTTTTCTGGGGAATATGCTATTAGACAGCTGAGAAAATTATAAAATTCAATTCAAATAAACTTAAAAATATGTCAGAAAATTAAAACATGGGGAGAGAAATGAAGTAGATATGATCAAAGTACATTATACACACAAACTTCTCAAATAATAAAAGTCCTCCCCCAAAACTGAAACAAACAATAAAAGCACAAATTCCTAATGAATTTATGAAATATTATCAATTTATTTGGAGTAGTTACCTAATGTTCATATAAAATGAATGATGTAAAATTAGTTAGACCCTCAAAAAAAGAGAAATGAACAAATAAATGACTATCATAAATTTGGAGGATTAGGTGATAAAACAGAAATGGGGACATTATCCTGCAAGAAAAAACATTATTATTAAAAGAAAAACATGATTGAAGGTTGGAAACAAACAGAAAGCCTGAACCCCATCAAACCACAACGGAAGAACCCAGCATGTCCCACAGTCAAAATGAAAGCAGTAGAACCATCTGCATCACTGTGTAGACAGAAGGGAATCGGATGCGCAAGCTGCATGCCATGAAGGAAGTGGAAACAGATTTCAGAAATCCCTGAAAGAAATAGTGCTAAATATTTAAGAGTTTGAGATTTAGTGATATGAAAGACTGTGATAACTTCTGAGTCAGAGTAACAGTAGCACATGTGAGATCAGTATGGAAAATTCGAGGTGTGGGTTTATGCTTCAGCACAGAGCCTGGCATGGCATATGGGACCAGTTTGGTACTCCCGGTTATTTTTGTCAAAAGTGGGCACCCAAAATGGTAGTTCTGTTGACAATGTCCTAAACAGATGAAATTTGGGCAAAGAGAGGAATTTTACTGAGTAAACAGAAACCTGAACTCAAGCATTTCTCAGGAATCTCATTAGGAGTGCTTATAGTTTTAAGTTCTACATGTAGGAGTGCTTATAGTTTTAAGTTCTACATGTTCTTTCATTGAAAACAGATTCTTTTTCCTTGTGCAATATATCCTGATTAAGGTTTCACCTCCCTCTTTTCCTCCCAGTTCCTCCCATTCTCCCTTCCTATCTGGTGATACCCCATTTGTGTATCCCATTAGAAAACAAAAAGGATTCTAAGGGATAATAACAAAAATAAAATGTAAGATAAAACAAAAACAAGCACACCAGAATAGTACAAAACAAACAGACAGAAAAGAGAAATAATGCTGGGAAGCAGTGGTGCACACCTTTAATCCCAGTACTTTGGAAGCAGAGGCAGGTGGATCTCTGTGGGTTTGAGACCAGCCTGGTCTACAAGAGCTAGTTCCAGGACAGGCTACAAAGCTACAGAGAAACCCTGTTTTGAAAGAAAAAATCAAGAAAAGGCACAAGAAACAGATAAATGTTCAGAGAACCTCTTGTTTGAACACTCAAGAATCCCACCAAAATAAAACCAGTAGTTACTGAAGGGATCAATAAAACCCAAGTGAATTCCTGTCAAGAATAAGGCAACTGAGTAGATTGAAAGCTATGACTGCAAATCCTTTAACAGCTGCTAACAGGTGGTATTTTGGGGTAAGATTTACTATATTAGCTTCATCAAGGAAATACACTATTTAAGGCAGTTCCAAGCTTTTCCTCTTTAATACTGGTTTTGAATAACAGGTGTAATAGAGAATAACAGAATTGTATCATTTTAATTTGCCTTTCTTCCTTAAAATATTTCCAACATATAAAAAAATTTCAGTGTATGCTATTCATCTGTCCTGGGGGTTTCTGTTTACCAATGACATATTTCCTAGTTTAGAGCTGTGGCCAACTTTAAGATTGGACAGTTACAGGTTTTTAAACAACAACACCCTTAAGGGAAGATTCCAAAATTTAAAGAATTTGGCAGTAGTCTGCTTCAATTCTTTCTAAACATAGAGATCCTTTTATTAAAAAGAATAAATTTTCATCTGAGACTTATTTTTGTAGTTTCAATGCATAATCAATACCTTATATATTTTAGATATCTTAAATTGAGAGTAAACCTAAAAAAATAAACAGAAGTGAAGGATGTAGATAAAATGTACATATCTATCATGACCTATTTTGGTATTCTTAGAAACTTCTTTCATTATTTTTAGTTCTTTCTCTTCAGTTCTTCAATTAACATATGATGGTTATTCTTGATTTGTTACTTGTTTGGTTTGAGAAATATGTAGAAGATCATAAAAGCAAATATTTGAGAGTGACTATGACAATATTTCACAAACACAGTAAGCTTATGGTATCTTTGATCTAATGAATTGTCCCAACCACTGAATCAAAATTTGAATAAAGGATCTGGTAAAAGACTTGGGCAAGTAGATCAAGGTTAAAGAAAATCTAATGAGAGGGAGCATGTTCATGTGGGCTACATCTTTCTCTTGCATCTTTATGTCACCTCCCCCCACACCTCCTCTCTCACTTCAGTGGTATGTGCTGCTCTGCTGATCCTTCTCAAGTATGGATTGAATCCATAAGCATAATAAATATTTCATCTTTTAAGCTGTTTCTGGCAGGCATTCTACCATGACAACATGAAAATAACAAGCATAGCATGTAGCATGTCCAGATTCCTTTTGCTCTTGATGTTAAATGATTTTTTTTCAGAAAGAAGGCATATTTTGACAATTTCCCCATTTTATCAGACTAAGATTATCTCCTGCCACACTAAGCTTTTCACAATTTTTAATATCTGAGATTTATTTTCCATTTTAGCCATTTCAAGGTTTTAAAGAATTCTTTTTATTTTAAAATGCCAGGAATGTAATCATTCTGTTTTTTCATTTCCCAGTCACTCAGACACAAATAATTAAACAAAAACTATATTAATTCAGCACTATTTCATCGATGACTCATTTCTAGCTAGCTCTTACACCTTAAATTAACCCATTTCTATTAATCTGTGGCTTTCTGGTAAGATTTCGGCATCATTCTCTTTCAGCAGCTACATGTTATCTACCTGACTCCACCTTCTTTTCCCCTGCATTCAATTTAGTTTTTCTGTCATGTTTTATTCTGCCCTGCCATAGGTCAAAACAGCTTCTTTATTAACCAATGGTAATAAAACATATTCACGGCATATGGAGGGGAAATAACACATCAATCTACACTTGGCCAAGATATGGCCAGATGAGTCTTTCTTATCTTTCTCTTTGTGCATTCTATTCAAATATGAGATTTTGCTAGGGTCACATATCCGGTTCTTAAATGTAGTCTAGCTATCCTTACCTCCAGTCTTCAGCCAGGAAACCCTCCTTTCACCATCAACCAACATCAATCCCAAATGTACATGCATTTTTGGGATTTAGCCTAATAGGCATCCTCATCCATGCACCTTCCTAAACCAACATATATAACTCCACAGTCTGTTTTGACCAGGATGCACCTCCTGGACACTTGTCAGGCCCCTATATCCACCTGACATCAATATACATAAGACCCAGTCCAACACACTCATCCTGCATTCTTCCTCAACATGATGTGTTTAGATTGGACACAGAAATAATAAAAATTCATATGCCTCGATATCATTGTGGAATATGAATGATATGGAAGAGCAAGGCAGTATTCCATTTCCAGTGCTATAGAAATATTTACCAATGAGAATTACTTATGTGAATCTCACAGTCTAAAACCTAAAAGGCTCATTTTAAATTTCATCAAAGAATTCAAGGAGTTTAAAGACAACAGAAAATAACAACTCAACAAATTTAAGGAATTTAAATTCTTTAATGATTCTCTCCGCTAAATCCCAGAAACCTAAGGCCCATGGAAAAGATGAAGAATATCCAAGATAATGAAAACTGATGTCAATAATGATATAGAATCATAGATGAGAATGCAAACTGACTTGAGAAATTGGATTGAGAAAATTATTAACCCAATTACTGAACTCAAAGGAAATGCTTCAAAATAGACTGCAAGAAATAAAAGATAGAATATCAGGACTCAAAGATAAAATTCATGATCTAGATGAAATGAACAATACTTGTGGTTTAAAAAACATTAAAAGATAATGCAGGAAATATTGGATACCATGTGAATACCAAAACTTCAAATTATAGGAATAGAAGGAGAATAATAATGACATAAACAATGTTTTTGAAAAGATCTTTGAAGAAAACCTTCCCAAGCTAAGAAACACATACTATACAGATTCAAGAAGCACAATGAGATTGCAATAGAGAAGACCAGAAAAGAAGCCTTCCATGAATCATCACAGTTAAAACACTAACAACACTGAACAAAGAAAGCGTATTGAAAGCTGTGAGAAAATAAAACACAAATCACATGTAAAAAAAAAAAAACCATCAGAATATAGATGACTTCTCAATGAAAATGTTGAAAGACAAAATAGCTGGATAAGTACATTTCAACTCTGGAAGGCCATGACTTCAAACCTAGACTAACCTAACCAGAAGTACAGTCTTCAATAATTGAAGGGGAAAGAAAAACTTTTCTTTTTTTTTTTTTTTTAGATTTATTTATTTACTATGTATGCAACATTCTGCCTCCATGTATGCCTGGCAAGCCATTCACGTTTCTGTGGTAGGGAAACAACCAGTAGTACTACCCAGCTATGATACCTATAAACTAAACAATGAACAGCATGGTACGATAGACCTAATGGCATAATAGTGGCATGCTTTCCTTGGTGGTAAGCAACAGTTTGCTCACTGGTCTTAAGGCCTACTCAACAAAACCAAAGCCATGCCTTGCATGAGAGACCCAGATTTAGGGAAGTCATGGATCTACAACTGTCACTTAACTAAGCAAGAATAATTTTGAACTACATTTTCAATATTTATACTTATGTCTACAAATAAGGATAAGACTCACCCATATCATAAAACAAACAAGCATATCTCCTTACAGCAGACTGAGGTGATTACAGAAGCCCAAAACTGGTGAAATTGCAGAGAGTGAGTAACTGCGTGGTGCCCAGACTTACCTGATATATCTACACCACAACACTGAACTTAAGACCCAGCAGTTACAGCAGAAGGGTGTAGATAATTTATAAAAATCATAGAAACAAGAAGTTTCCAATGAGATTGTATCTCTTAGAAATGTCAGAAAAGTTACCCCCCCCCCCATAAATTGCTGTTTAAATAAAATTAGAACAACAGCAACACATATACATACCCTGGAACAGAAGGGAGAATCCTATGAAGCCTTAACTCTATACAAAGAAGTACAGACAACTGAGGAATTCTGAGAAAATGAGAAATGGTCTTTCCTAGGGAAGAACACACCAATTAAGACTTATTATCATTTCATAAAACTTACTAGCTGTTCCCAAATTAGAAGTAAATCATAATTGAGGTAAATAAGAAATGTCATCTATAAAACCTGTAGATTTCACATTTGTTTAGTTCCATCATTATCTACTTTATATTTCAGAATTTGTATTCTAAATTTCCAGACAGTAATTGATTTTGATTTTACGAATTATTCCCTAAATCCCAGGAATCAAGTAAGTAAAGAAAAACAAAGTCAGAAGGGAAATAGTATTCAAGTCACATAGACATCTAAAGTCTGAGATTTGTCTGAAATCTTCCTTTTGGTAGAGGATATAGAAGAGAAAAGAGAATACTGAGTTTTTAACAGCATGCAGTCTTAGTGGTTTGACTACTAGTGTGGTAACCAGGTATTTAGATTTCCCTCTCATGTTTGTGAAATGGACCTTTTCAAATTTCTATTATACAAATGATTAAGAATACTCAGCATTTATCTCCTATTAGTTCTTTCTGTCCTGAGATACTGCCCTACATTGAGTCATCTTAACCTCCTACTGCCTTTAGTGGAAAAAGAAAAAACACCTTGGCAAGTTTCCAGTTTTGATTCTAATACAAGATCAGAATAAAAAACATATTTATTTTAAATTAAAGCATGAGAATGATACCATACAAAATCTAACTTAAGACATGTCTTGTTCTTTTCTTTGTTAATGTGTTTCTGTATGACTTTGACACCAAAATTTTACTTTACACAGGCAGCAGCAACTCCACTACCAAAAGGAAAAGCAAAGCAAAGTATTTCAAAAACTGTGACAAACAGGGAAGCTGCCAATTGCTGGTACATTTATCCTTTACGTCTTGGTCTGTTGTGTTTTTTCTGTCTCAGTGTAAGTATGTAATGAAAGCCATACTCTTTGTTGTCCTCTTTAGAGAAAAGCATAGAGAAAGAAGGGAAAGCCTGCCACACCATTGATATTGAACCATTTCCTCTGGGAACTCAGCAATAACAGAATGCTTGTTTGCATCACCATTGGAAGGTGGCTTCTGTGCATTCTCATGGATCCACTACAGTGTTGCTTGTGTTCTGGAGCTGTCTGGCCTCAGTAGGAATTTGTAGCAAGAGTACTTTTGCAGATTAGTAGCAGGACATACCTGGTTTGCCTGGTTTCTTACCTTCCTGGCTGCTCTCATTCCTCAAGTATATCAAGGAGCAGTAGAAAAAAACAACAGCAGCAAAACAAACAAACAAAAAACAACAACAAAAAAAAAACCCGCCTAGAACCTTCAGGCAGGCATAAGCACATTAGACTGTGCAAGTGACAAATGGAAGGCTGTATCCAGCATGCATTTCAAAGTCTGTTTATGTTGCTTCAAGTGGACTTTCTTTTCCTGATGCCCTCGTGATTTGAACTGAAGTAGAAATGAGCTCACAAAGTCAAGAAAGGTTTATATTTTCCTCCTTTCTCTAAGGATTAGAATTTGCTTACCTCAGTTTGTGATGTAGAGGCCATGACATGTGAACCCATGGCGAAAAGCCACAGAAGAAAAGGAATTCATCAACAAGAAGGGCATGAGGGACTTTTCTGCTTGCCTGACCTCTGTTGCAAATATTACTCTCAGCATCAGAAGCACTGAAAATGCTGACAGAAAGATTGTGAAGGGTTAGCCGAAGGTGGACCTGCCTGAGTGTCTAGGGAAAAAACCTTTAAGAATTTGGATAAACACTTTGCTGTGAGTTGTCCACAATTAAAATGTTACTGTTCATTTAACTAATTTTTTTTTTTTTTTTGCTTTTTGACAAGTGTTCCAATCAATTTTGAGAATTCCCTTGTATGTTGTAAAAAAAAAATAGAAATCTCAGGAGGCAACCTCAGGGATGTTTTAGCTTGTAACTGACAGTAAAGTAAGCACACATATATATATGTGTGTGTGTGTGTGTGTGTGTGTGTGTGTGTGTGTGTGTGTGTGTAGATAGACACATAGATAAATGGATGGATAGATACTAGATTGATAAATGATATTTGAAAAGTCAGTGTAAGTATCTTCTTTGTTCTGTTTTGATTCCTTTTTCCTGTGTATTTCTAGCCTAAAGGTTCAGGCTACTAAACAATGTAATCATTACTTTTACTTTCAGTTCTCGGGAGGGTGAGAACTGTCTATTGTCATTTTATAGTGTTCAATGTTGTTTTTTCTCTATGTGTCTGGAAGTTGCAGTTCAGAGCAATGTTAATTCATTCGATGCATGTAAGTTTGTTTGAAATTACTATGTTGATTAAATGGAGGTAGACCATGGCAGACTCTGGATGGGTTGGTTTTAATTCCCCACTGATTCCAATCTAGGGTGACCTGAGAAGGGAATCTCAATTGAGAGATTAGAAATTGTCTTGACATTAGTCGATGTGGGAGAATTACCCTAAATATGGATGCTACCATTTCATTGCCTGGGCCATGAACTGCACATTAGTGAAGAAATTAACTAGAAGGAGACAGAAATCAAATATGTATCTCTTTTCTCTTTGCTCTTGATCATGAGTGTGTTGTCATGAGCTTTTTGAGGTCTTTCTTAGCCTGCCCCAAATGGAACCTTTCATTTCTTAAGTAGCTTTCATCAGGTTCTTTGATCCCAGCAGCAGAAATGAAACTAGAAGTGCTCCTTAGTCTCATAAGTTCAATGAGTGAAGGGAAATGAAACTGCAAATAAAATGTGTGTGTGTGTGTGTTGCATTTTGTAATATGCTGTGTCACAGTAATTCCAATCTTTTTTCTTCTAAACCAGTTCCATCTGACAGAAAGAAGATTCACCCATGAAAAGCAGACAAATCTTCAAAACACGGTCATTTATCATGGTCTGCTCTGACTTCCTTCATGGGCAGAAGATCTTTAATACCAACTCCAAATAAAATTAAACTTCTTATCTTGGATATTTTTAATTTTCAAAGAAAAATTAATTCATTTATGCCATAACTCCCAAGTGCCTCTTATAGACTATGTTATCTATTGAAGAAAAAAGAGCTTTTCTCAAAAAATGAAACATTTGTATAATAATTTACAAATA
The DNA here is from genome assembly GCA_028555095.1 of Dicrostonyx torquatus. Taxonomy (NCBI): domain Eukaryota; kingdom Metazoa; phylum Chordata; class Mammalia; order Rodentia; family Cricetidae; genus Dicrostonyx; species Dicrostonyx torquatus. Next base: position 117,128 of record JAQHUG010000626.1, read on the forward strand.
AAAGTATACTGGAATATTTACACATTTGAGAATATCTTGAATGAAATAAAAGTGAAAAACATGAAAGAGTGAATCACAGCTGGTAAGAGTTTTGTTTGAAAAGTAAAAATTTGTAATTTTCAACAATGAACCCTAAGTGAATTCCAATAAGCATACACATACAAACACACAAATAAATTCACTTGCAGGTTTTTGTTTTGTTTTTTATTTTGTTTAATTTTTGAGACAGGGTTTCTCTGTGTTGCCTACAGATCTGGTGTTCCAATGTGGCCAAATAAATCCACATAAAATCTGAAAGGGCTTGAAAAGGAATTCTAGACAAACAAACAAACAAACAACAACAACAAAACAGAGTTTAGAACAGCTTCTTGCTGTTTGTGGGTGGTTTGCTGCAGCTCCTTTGAGAGATGTTGTAAGAGGTGTGGGTTGTGTTCCCAGCATCTGAGAGGAGTGCAGCCATTTGTTCCCAGCGCCTGGCTCCCGGCTGCTGCCGCTAGCTTATGCCTGAAATAACCACACAAAAACTGTATTCATTTAAATTACTGCCTAGCCAATTATCTCTAGCCTTTACTTGGCTAACTCTTACATCTGATTCAGCCCATTTCTAAAAGTCTGTGTGTCACCAGGAGGTGGTGATTTACCAGACAATTCTAACATATGTCCATCTCCGGCCAGAGAATTATGGCATCTGGCTTCTTCCCTTCTTCCCAGCCTTTTGTTCTGTCTACTCTGCCCACCTACGGGCTAACTTATCCTACAGGCCAGGCAGTCTTTTTGTTTAACGAATGAAAGCACAGAAATAGAGAAGAAACCTCCTACACCAGAAAGAGATTTTCCTGATTCCGCTCTAGCAGGGAAAAAGCTGTGGCAGTTTTAAAATGCTGGCTTTCTGGGCTATGCTGCCAATGCAAACTCTGGCCCTTTCGGGAGACAGAGCATTTGGATAGTTTTTGTGAGCAGACTGCTATAGCATGCTAGATGTCAACATGGACTCACTGTGTGCCAGGAAGTGGGGCAGTGCATGAAGCTCAGAGGCACAAGTGGCTCAGGGGTGCAAGAGGCTCTGCCATTGCTGAACTGGGCAGGGCAGGCTGGCACTACTATATTTGACCTAGCAACGATGCAACTTAAGTTTATAGAAGCGCTTAGCATTTTAAAAGCACTCCTGGATAGTAAACAATTACAGATTCACAATAGGACAAATTCAGAAATAAAAGAACTCTAAATGGGTCACAGTATTGGATAAATGTACATAGGCTTGGGAGAGAGAAGAAAAAGAGTATAGAGAGTTGGAAAAGAATAAATCATTTTTTAAGAAAGCCTTTAAAGAGACAGGGTACAGAAAGTCATAGATTATAAGGAGTAAAGAAAAACAAGCCATGTAAAGATGGAGAATACATAGAGAATCTGGATTAAGTATATTATTGTGTTATTCTTGAATTTTTTGACTGTGAAGGAGCTAAGTACAGAGAGAAGGAAGTACAGAGGATGATGGGCATTGAAAAGGCTCCTTATGGAGTTAGTTAGCCATTGGGCAAAAAAAAAAAAAACAAAAAAAAACTGCTTTTGCTTGGACTGGTGAATGGGACAGGCAAGATCCACAGAGAAATGACTGCTGAACTTGCTAAAGGTAAGATGATCCTTCGAAATTGATGCTTCATGAAAGAGTCTACCAGACATTCTGCAGGACGGAAGAAAATGACTGACAAACTGCCAGTATAGGCAGAACTGTCTTTGAAATTTCCTGCTTCATGGAAATGTCTGCTGGATACTATGGGCCTATAGGATGAAGATCGATACCCCAATGATACAGAAGAACTTTGGGTGACTGTCCAGGCAGCGAGATGTCTCTGTCAATTCTAGAGTTTGGAAGTTGCTTACAATGTACTTCCTGTTTAATTAGGTACTATTATATTCTTCTGGAGTCTTTGATGGAGTTGAAGAATTTATAGTTATAGTTTTCCTTAGTTATGATAAAAGATAAAGTAAATAGAAATATTGTAACTGTAATTCTTGATTGATAACTGTTTTGTTATATGTAATTTTACTATGTTAAAGTTAAAGACTTCCTTTTTGTTTAAACAAAAAAGGAGAAATGGTGTAGGAGGTCCTTCTGTTTCCCTTTTGTTGTTGTCAAAAACAACAGAAGTGTGTTGCTTTTCTTGGTTAATGATTAAAGAAATTGCCTTGGCCTGTTGATAGGGTAGAACTTAGGTAGGTGGGGAGATGGAACTGAATGCTGGGAGAAAGAAGGAGAGAGTCAGAGAGATGCCATGGATCCTCTGCCTGAGACAGACACTGGTTAGATTCTTTGCCGGTAAGCCACTGTCACATGATGATATACAAATTAATAGAAATGGGTTAAATTAATATAAGAGTTAGCCAATAAGAAGCTAGAGCTAATGGGCCAAGCAATTAATAGAGATTCTGTGTGATTATTTTGGGGCTAAGCTAGTCAGGCATCCTGGATGAACAAGTAGCCTGGCTCTCCTTGCAACAAAAGAAAAAAGAGCTTTTCTCAAATATTGAAACATTTGTATAATATTTTACAAACAAAAGTATACTTTTATATTTACACTTTTGAGAATATCTTGAATGAATAAAATACAGGGAATAAAAGTGAAAAACATAGAAGAGTGAATCACAACTGGTAAGAGTTTTGTATGAGAAGTAGAAATTTAAATTTTCAATCATGAAACCTGAGTTCATTCTGATAAGCATTCATACAAACACATGAATAAATTCACTTGCAGGTTTTTAATTTGTTTTCTTTTTGTTTTGTTTAATTTTTGAGACAGGAATTATCTGTGTTGCTGTGGCTCTCCTGGATTTCACTCTGTAGACTAGGATGACCTGAAACTCAGAGATCCACCTTCCTCTCAAGTGCTGGAATTAAATGCACGTGCCATCACCAGCCAGCCATTTAAATGTTCTACTGTCCAATTTATATACATAATTCTTCAAGATATATAGGCAAGATCCCAGACTAATATATCATGATACCATCCCCAAATTTAATTGTAGGGAAATATTTAGGATCAGCAGAAGAATGTGTGGATTTTATTTTAGAAATTTTAAGTGTAAGGATTTGAGAATATGGATATGACACTTGGTTCTTTCAATGATTCATAAGTCTCATAGGAAGTGATTCTCTTATAACAGTCTCTTCTCATGTGGAAAGACGCTAAAACATAAGTTCTATAATAATTAATTAATGGAAAGCCTTTCCTACATTAAATTGACATTTGTGAAGGATATATATATATATATATATATATATATAGTGACATGTACATGTTTTGATCATTGGTGTAACATTACACTAGTATTATAATTTCAATAAAACAAATAGCATCGTGGATATCAGCACAGAGATAAAGAAAAACTACTCAAGATTTTAAAAGTCTCCTCATCCTATTTCTATTCTCACATTCTGCCATCCCTGTCACTGAACAAACAGCACTTAACTGGAATTTTTAACATCACTGACAGACTCAGACTCAATTTTCTTTGGTGACTGTGGGGGGTGGGGGCAGAGTAAGTGATGCTAAGTCTACTTTTATATGATTTTAAACACAAAAGAAGTGTCCAGGAAGGTAGAAGTCGCTCCCACACAGGCTTAGAGCTAGTCTTTCCTGGCTATAATTTGATGTAGCATTACATATATATTTGTCTCACTTTTCTGAATCATTTGAAAGTTAGTGTTATACATATTTTACACACATGCAGACTCTGATGCATTATTCCTAGGCACTGAAATATTTTCTGATATAATCACAACTATCAAAGTCATACAATTTATATTATATTTAGTGGTTTTTCTTTCAAAATGTATTTATTAGTGATTATTTGTTCATGAGTGAAACATGCACTTGGCTTTGAAAGACCACAACAAGCATACTTTTCTTTAAGGGAGTTTGACATATTCTGCAATAGAGTTTATCTAACTCATTGTTGGGTTGAAAATGAATCATTTAACTCAAGAAATGTCTATTAGAATTGATTCATCAGTTGGAACATCTAAGCCAATAATTTTCGAATTTATGATAAATTTAGTTATTGATTCTTCTTTCATTTTTCCTTAAGAGAACTTATTCTAGGTCTTCTAAAAATGTTACTAAAAGTCATCTTGCTTTCTCATCTATTCATCAGTTAATTGGTTCATTAAAATAATTGCTTTTGCTATCTTTATTAAATATAATTAAAGTACAATTTCACATTAGATTTTGAGCCTCTTTTATTCATTCTTCTTAAGTTTACAAAGATATGGGATCTGTCATTGAATACTGCATATGATACTTTAAAAAATAAAGGTACATAATAAGAAGCCTTGCTTTTAAAGATTTTCAAAGACAGAAATGGTTCTCATCTTTAAGAAGAATATGCTATGTGTAATAGAGAACACAAGAGTAGTCGGGATTTTAATGATAGAAAAAAGATAATATTGGTTGTTGTAAATAGAGATCCTTGTTGAAAGAGCTGGCATTTGAGATGTGTCGTGAAAGTGCTATAGCATGACCACAGGTGATGAAAGATATCAAAGAACACTAAGAAGAATATGTTCTGTGTAACAAACAACACAGGAGTAGTAGGTATTTTAATGATAAAAACAAAATAATATCTATTCTGGTGAATAGAGATGTTTGTTGAAAGAGGTGGCATTTGAGGTGTGTCATGAAAGAGCTTTCTATTGCCTGAATATCTGGATGTAGAATTCTCACCTACCTTTCTAGCAACATGTCAGCCTGCCTGCCACCGTGCTTTCCACCATGATGATAATGGACTAATCATAACATAAACATCTCAGTTTCAAAATCCAATAGTCTTTACAAATCTAAATTTTTAAAAGATTTGTGTCTTGCCTGGTTTGGTGTATGGTTTTAATCCTAGCACTTGGGAGCCAGAGACAGTTGGCTGAATTTGAGGCCACTCATGCCTACATAATGAACCTCTGAACTGTAATCAAGCTCCAGTTAAATGAGTTCCTTTATAACAGTTGCTGTGGTCATGGTGTCCCCTCACAACAATAAAACTCTAAGACAACTACATATGCAAATATGTTTTAAGACAATAGAAAAATTCAAAAGTCTGATGAGAAACATAATTTAACAAGAAGGAAGAAATGATTTTTGCACCAACAGTAGAGTGCTATACATTACTGGCAAAGGATTCTGGGTACAGCTCAGGAATAAATGAAATCTATTTTAATTTTTAAATTGGTCACACATTCACAAGTTTCAAAATAAGAATTGCCTTTCATTTTATCTGTTTCCTTCTTTTGTCCATTTTGTCCTCTCACATAAAGTAATTACTGTTCTTGACCTTGGCTTTAATTGATATAACATATATATGAAATGGACACACAGGAAAAACTTAATGAAATCAGGGGAATTGTTTTGACATTAATGCATTCCTATGCACATATGAAACTATAATAAAAGCCGGGCGGTGGTGGCACATGTCTTTAATCTCAGCACTCGGGAGGCAGAGGCAGGCAGATCTTTGTGAGTTCGAGACCAACCTGGTCTACAGAGCTAGTTCCAGGACAGGCTCCAAAGCTACAGAGAAACCCTGTCTCGAAAAACCAAGAAAAAAAAAAGAAAGAAAGCAAAATAAAAAAAGAAACTATAATAAAGAAAAAGAGGCTGTGAATTTGAGAGGGATTAAGACTGCAGGAAGAGTTGAAGGGAGAGGACATGAGTGGGGTGGAGAAAGAAAAAGGAAGGGGAATATGGTATAACCATGTTTGAGTAAAAGAAAGATATATTTTACTAAAACCAAGGGGAAAAAGAAACAGTAAAAGAACATGTTCTTTATTTTTAGAACACCTTGCTTTTTTTTTTTTTTGCTTTTCACATTTTATGTGTATGAGTATTTTGCCTGTATGTTTGTATTTTTACCATCTGTGTACTTGGTGCCCATGAAAATCAAAAAAGAAGATGGTGAGAACCATCATGGAATTTAACTTACTGGTGGTTGTGATATACCATGAGGGTACCATAAACTAAAACCAGGACTTTTGCAAGAGCAACAAGGACTCTTAAGCACTGAGAAAAATCTACTTAATACACACCGAACATTAGTTCAGAAAATATCCCACAGGCTTACCCACAGCCCTGTTCAGGTTCCTTCTTCCAAAATGGTTTTAACCTATATTGAGTTGACATAAAATATCCATTATTATTGACCCCTTTACAACTTGACATTCAAGTGCATTACTGTTAGGCCATAATCTTTCTTCCTTATTCACCCAAAGATCTCATATTAATATTGCAACATAAACATTTCAGTTTAAAAATCCAATAATCTTTATAAATCAAAACATTTTAAAAGTTTTGTGTCTTGCTGGGGTTGGTGGTGCATTATTAAGTCTATCACCTTGTAGGCAGAGACGGGTGGATCTCTGTGAATCTGAGGTCAGTTCAGCCTACATAATGATTTCTATACCAGAATGGGATACAAAGTAAAACTATCACAAAAATCAAGCCAAGCCAACAAGAATGTTCTTTCTTTTTTAAAACATGAAGCGTTCCCATAAAATTTCAAAGCCACTAAAATTCCATTTCTTATGCTCAAAAGAATCCATGGTCTTCTAACTGTGATTCCCTGGGGTTGGGAATGAAATTTATTCCTACTTCAAGAGGAGAGAACCAGAACTCAGTCAAACTAAGATCAAAACAAAACCAAGTCCAACAGTTGTAGGAGGATAGTGCTTGATATTTGGAACACACTCAAGATCCAATGGGCTCCAAGGGCCTTAGAGGTGATACTTTTGTGGCTCTACTACACACACCATGCCCTACCCATCTCCTAGGCTCAGCTTGGCTCCTCTCTATATTGTTGCATTCTTGTCATTAATCCCATGGTACTGGCATCTTGAAAATGCTGCAGTTTTCACTGCAACTGGTTGTATCTTGATCAGTAGCCTCTCCTGGGCTCCCTTCAGGAACTTGAACCTCATCATTTGCATCAAACCTCAGCTTATCTCTATAACCACTGATTGCCTTCAAAGCCAGTACCACCTGTGTAACTGCTGCATATAACCAAGTTCAGTTGCCAGCATGAGGTAGAACCTAACCGCCCCTTGAATACACAGCATCTGTGTGCTAACACTGAGGAAACCCTTCCCGGAAGATTTTGCTTCATGCTGCTGCTGTCTTCTTAATCACAGCTGATTGTTCAGCCCCAGCTGACCATTTTCAATTGCTACAGCAAAGCACAGGTTTTTCTTTAGAGGTCCTGTTCTTACTGAAAGGTTCCCTTTATGTTCCACTTCATCCTTTGGCTGATTCATTTTCATATTCCTCAAAAATTGATCTGTGGAAATAAGTCTTTAAATGCTAATTTCCTGTTTGTGAGATAACAGTTTGCTACTTGGTAACCTTCTTTAACATGATATTTTTAATACCTAGCCATACTTATTTCATCTTATTATATACATAATTTGGACATCTATTTAGTTGGTCATAGCCTAAAACAAAAACATGTTAACCCTCTTTTAAATGATGATACTCCTGCTAGGATTTACTTCTTTAAAACGATAGCTTAATCCAAGGTTATGTTTAAAATACAGAAAGCTTACGTTTAATGATGCATGGTTTTCACAGGAAAAGTCAGAACTTCAGCTTTCAAGTGAGCTTTGATCAGGGAAATGCAAATCAAA
>JAQHUG010000626.1:129555-141679 GCA_028555095.1 Dicrostonyx torquatus
AGGCACTCATGATACAGAAAATAATTAATGACATTGTAAAATGAAAATTTTGACATTGCATGTGAAAATTAATATCCAAGTTGAAAATCAAAATGAAAATAAACAATGTTTGTATTGAGGTTAAGGATATTGCATGCTGTCCTAAACACTTGGATACATGAAGAACTGTAAAGTTTTTATGGAAGAGAAATTACAAAACTTCCCTTGGAGATTTAAGTAATAAAATTCACATTTGGAAAACTCTCCTTATATCTAAATTAAAATATTTTGAAGTTATTGGAAAAAATGTTTTTAGTTATACATTCTGATAATTCTATAAATCTGTGACTTATGTGTTATTTTAATAACAAAACAAGCAATCAAAAAAGCTACTTGAAATCTACTAAAAGAGTGTTGTATGAGTTGTTTTAGATCTTATTATATGTCATCTTATTTTAACATTATTTGTATATTCACAGTGTAGTGAGCTGTGGGAGAATTGATTTTTCTTACCTGTTCTATCCTTTTCTTCTTATCTTAATCATCACAATCTCATTCTCATCTACTTGCTACAGTAGTTGTTAAATAATGACTATATACTAGCTAGATTTAGAACCATGAACTTTATTCTCTTAAAGAATCTTTCATGTGTATTGTTTCATTAATCCTTTTAAAATATTTGCATTAGGGAAGAAATATGTGAACCACACAATCATATTTTGTTGAACACAAAATCAATTTACATATACAGTGGTATGATTTCACATTACACTATTTCTTTTTTAGTGATTCTGAAATTGCATGCTGGTCTGAAATAAAAAAAAAATGGTTGTTGTTCTTACCAGACTTATTCTGTCTTAATTGACTTACCTGGCAATGGTTGAATTGCAGAATTGCAGCATTTTAAAAATGCATTGCTATGAGAGAAAAAAGTACTTGCTTCTTTAGCTAACTTCACTGTACAGTCCTTATAGATTTTAAATTTCTGTAGTTTAAGAATGTAGGCATTTGAATGTATATGCTTCCAATGATGTCTGTTTTCTTTGATAGCTCTGAAACTGTGATTTTTCTGTCCTGCTCTGCAAAAAAATACTAGAGATAAAATTATTATACTTGACTCATAAAATTATGACATGATGTTTTTAAAAGGTCTCACATATTTATATATGCATACATGTATGTGTGTAAACATATACATATATTATTGTTTGTTTATTTGCAGTGTGGATATTAAATGCATGTATATGTAGAATTCTCTCTTGCCAGGTGATTGTGGTGCACACCTATAATGCCAGCACTTGGGAGGTAGAGACAAGTGGATCGTTGTGACTTTGAGGCCACCTTGTCTACAAAGTGAATTTCAGGACAGCCAGGACTCTTTCACAGAGAAACTCTGTCTCAGAAAACCAAAAAAGAAAAAAAATTCTCATTTGCAGTGGTTGTTCAGGTAATATTTGTTATCAAAAGTGGATAAGTACAATATAATGTGTGTGAATCCTCTTTGTGTATATATCTTCTGAATGAATTTTTTTTTGTATTTCTTTGTAGAACATAGTCCCTGTTACAGCTGTTTGTTTCTAGAATTCTATCACTTGGCAGGTGAATAACACAACTACATAAATATTAGCTGGTGGAAGGCAGTTAATGTCTTACCTGATGTTTGTGAAAGAGACAAGAAAAATGCAAGCAACTACTTCAGCGTTTTTGACTCTCCCACCAGAGATGGTAGAGACCCAGCTACCAGAGTCCTATGGCAGTAAACCTGTACCCCCTGAGACCTTTCAAAGTTAGAGAACATGTTTTGTTTGACTCTCATTCTTTTTCTCAGTAGGGCTTATCATCTATTCAAATAAACATCAATCTTTGAATAACATCCTTAGTTTTGTCATTCATAACAGGCAAGAACTGAATTATGCATCCAATGAAAAACTGTATTCATAATTTTGAGAGCAAAGTAACAGAGACGTTAGAACAAAGGACTTTTTTCTCAATCTTTTCTTTTACATCCAGAAGATTGTCTTTTGTCCTTTAAAACTATAGGAGGTATTCTGAATAGTAATGTGAGAGAACCCTGTACAATCCCCCAGTACCATACATAATCTCTTTGTGATAAATACCTACTCTTTACTTTTAAGGAGATTTAGACAGTTTGGTTCATCCTGTAGCCTTGGGTTGTGCAGAAAGTTAGCACAGTATTTTAATACCCATGCCTACTCTTTGCCTGTTAGCTATTATTAATCCCTAATGCCTAGAATTGCATAAATTTCGCCTACAAAGGAAGCCCACAGGTCGTTTTTATTTGGAACACTTTTCTTATATGCACCACAATATATTCTGTTATGTATTACCTCGTCTGAATGCAAAACTGTTTTATATGCAGATTTAAGGTAATGAGCACTCAAGTTTAAAAAATGGCTCTGGTATCCTGTAGCTTCTCAATAATAATATACTCTTACATTCCAACAGAGAAGGATGGATTATGGGTTTTTCAATTTGCATCAGGCATATTAATTGCAGAGTAGGGCTTCCACATAAAATATCAATGTACTGGAACAAACTGTTAATGTACCAGAATATGAACACTTACATTCATTTCTGGAGCTTTAAAAGGAATCATTTCCCCCTCTCCATTTTTTTCTTTTTTCTTTTTCTCTTTTTCCTTCTATACCTCTGGAGATGGTACTGTGTTTTAGTCAGTTAATGAGAACTATGTAACCACTGTTTCTCAAAAAAATTTCTAATTAGATTAAGTGCAATAGGGTTTTGTGACTCATTTCTTCTGGGGAACAATACAATAAGCTATTAGGGAAAGAAAAAAATAGAAGGTTTGGAAGAAACTTATTTTAGGGTTGTTTTTAAGAAACATGACATGGCAGACCGACTTTATACTGCAGTTGGAGCCAGAAAAGAACACTCCACTTCGTTTGCATTCTGTTTCTCAACTGTGAGGAGGATGCCTAGACTAGTAACAGTGGAGTGGGAAGTTTTATAAGTAATTTCTAGCTGAGCTTTTGCAATGTAAGTTTAATTGTAGAAAAGAGTATATTACGGTTATTTGTTTCAGGGAAGTATTTAAATTATATATTCCCTTGGAAGCATTTACAAAAATGTCCATTTTACAAAAAAAAAAGGATTCCAATATAAATGAATATAATTTTGCATTATTATATGTCTTATTGATTTTTGGTTTAATATAGATGATAATAATTTGATTGTAGTACAATATAGACCTCGTTTGTAAAGTATATCCTTTGTTTCATAATGATGACTTTTTCTATAATGCAACAAAGAAGCAGCTAAAAGAAAACTACAGCTTAATTTTTTTCTGGAGCCAATACCCAATAAACAAATTATTTTAACTGGTAAATATTTATTGAATATAAGTCTCATTGTTCATTTTTGAATTGTGTTTTTTCACATTTGTGTTTTATTTCACAATTTTTTGATGCCTAATCATATATGTTATTTTTGTTAGCTACAAGCAATAGTAGAATGAGGACCTACTTTTCAAAGTTGTTCTAAGAAGGAGAGAATTTGAACTTACGTATCACAGCTATAAGCAATGAATTATCTCACCAGGGAGAGAAGAAATATTACCCACAAAATACAACAGGAGACTTGATTCATTTTGTGTCTGGAGTGATCCATGCAGTAGCACCTCCTGAAATGAGTTTCATTTTCAATCTCCAGGTGAAAAAGGACTGAGAGTAGCTTGCTTCCATCATCAGTGAAAACATTATTTTTAACCTTTTTTTGTGGAAAAGTTGTATGTGGTGTGTGTGTGTGTTGTGTATGTGTGCATACTTCATTTTGCAATACTTGCTTTTAATACAAAATGTATCGTGGGTTAAAAATAAAGATTGCATTTTCTTATCATTTAAACATAGCTTAATCGATGGCAAAAGTAATTTGATAATTGTTGTTTAATTTGGTAAGGGCGGTGTAAAAGTTCCTTTGCTGTATCATGCTTGCAGACAAAGAGGCAGAAACACATACTTTGTCAGGAGAACATGGGCAATGGCTGGAACGGAAGCTTTCTCTGCATGTGTTAGGCGATAGCATTTTGAGCAGGGCTGCAAATGTCCTAGTCTGCTTTAGTTTACTTTTGGTAGGTGTATTTTGAATTATAGTAAAACCATTGAATTTGAATTGTAAAAGCAATTGTTTCTGGATGATCTTGCAGATGAATGAATGCCTCTTGTCTCCAGATGCTTCCTTCTTTGTAATGTTGCATAGAGCAAGACCCTGCCTTTTCATGTCACACACACAGATAAGGAAGGAGTTTCAAGGATCTCATTCTGTAAATCTGTTACTGAATTTCACCAGGTAAAAAGGTATAACATTGACAGAATTTGCCTTCTGTGGGAAACGTGAGCAAAACGTAATGCTTGAAAGAATGCCATAAATTGATGTAGCAGTAATCTGAAACTTTATGAACTTGTTAATTTAGTAAAAATTCCTTGTGGATTATAAAGAATGATTTTAGAAGTAGTGATTTCATTCACCTGCTCCTACTCCTAATGGATCTACCTTTTGTTTGCATATGCAAAAGCGCAATACAAATTATTCTCACTTCAGACTGATTTCAACTGCATTCAGGAAACTACAATGCCCTTTACTTCCTTATGTGAAATTTTTGGCTTCAAAAACTGTTGATTTTTGGTTGTAACTTTTATTTTATTTTTTTGCTTTCACATTCTTCAGAAGAGAGAAATTTAATCTCTTCAACTTTGTTGGCAAATTACATTGATGAATGTGCTCTGACAGGAAGCTTTCCTGAAATGAAAAGGACTCCGGTGTAAGGGTGGGAATAACTATTCTAAGAGCCTTTTATGGTGCCGTTGCCAGGGAAACCACGGCTTTGTCTGTACGTGTTTGGAATGGCTGCCTCCTTAGAACTAGGCTTCCAGAGAGTCACTGTGTGATGTTGATGAAATGAAGAGAATGAACCTATTTTAAGGGATTAATTTCAAATTAAGAAAGATAGCATATTTAGAGGACAGAATTTTGAAAAGAATAAACATATAGAATTGTGAGGAAATCGAAGTCAGTGATGCTTTGGCCTGTTCAGTTGGGAATGACTGGAAGAATATGTACATCTTTTCACAAGTCTTCTTGCCTATTTCCATGTTCATGGAGGGAGGCCTAAGCAAACTGAATATTATATGTGAGTCCTACCAAATAAGCTTGGAAATGAGGGATCCTAATATTTGTACAAATATTCAAGGTTTCTCTATTGGCAGCCCTGTTGTTTTCTTTCAGTGACTGTAAATCACAATGAAATGCTGTAACTGTGATATTATCAGAGCAGCCAAAATGAATTGACTCTGAGCTAAAACACACAGAGAGAAACTATGTTGGAGCCATTTTCATTTTTGCCGAAACCAGGAGAGCCATACTCTGAAATTATAGAAACGAATATTAACAATAAGGAAAATGATGTGTTTTTACTGTTGTTGTATTTTTAATTTGTGAAAATGTAAATATGGATGCATGTGTGTGCACAAATATGCATAGATGAATATTATGGGATATATATGAATATTACGGATATGGAGTATTAAATAGAGCCCGTGTGTCAACTTCAAGAATCATTCTGCAGTTGCTGTTTAGCTTGTTTTATCATGGAGAGATTCTCTCATTTGGCCAGGACTGTTATGATTATATTGGGCTAGCCAGTCAATTCTGCCTGCCCCTGCATCTCGGGTACCAGGTGTGACACTAATGGGTAGCTTTATAACAGATTCTGAGCATCATTATCAGGCCCTGTGCTTCTGTGGCTAGTACTTGTCCACAGAGTCATTTCTTGACCTCTAAAATATTCCTCAGAAAAGGACGGCAAGCAGGCCTTAAAGCAACACAAATGGAAGAAACTTGAACTTCCAATGTAGTGTTATTAGTTTTTTTATTATTTCAAATCAGACTTCTTTTGAATATTCCTTGCTATTGAAAACTTTGATTTTGGCTCACTATGGACAGGGAACAGGTTTGTAAATACTTTTCACCAAGAGTAGATGTTCAGTAAAATTTTGCTCTATCATTCTATGCAAGAATATAGAAAATAGCAGAACCTAAAAGCCATCCTCATGTAATGACTCATATTAAAAAATAAATAGATATGCATAAATTTTAGAAATATCTTCAGAAAAAAATTAAAACATTGTTCAAATAAGTCAGTTCCAGTAAAATTGCACTGTCAGTTTTAAGTATGCTGTGTAGTCAGGAAGAGAAACATCAGAATAATAAACCAGACTTTGCAAATTAGTGTTACTTAAAGATACATTTTCAGATGACTATATTCCATACATGTTTTTCTTAAAATACTATTAAATGGTAAAAGGATATATTAAGCAATATATTTCCAAAGTAAAATATAATGGCTTGTTTTATATACCTATTGAAACGAACAGAAAGTCAGTAGAGAATTCAACATTACTCCTAGGATGCATTAGTCACTATGCTGGAGTATCATTGTTCACTGAGATAAGATCTCAGGTCAATGGTTCTCATTCTCCCCCAAGCATACACAGCGTCTAGGGAGCCTTAAGAAAATCTAAATTCTTAGCTCTGAATTCACAATTTGTATTTCACTGAAATTATTCTGATTTTACAGTATCAGGAGACCATCACGGAACAAGTCACTCATTCTTTTCAATTGTCCTGAACATTGTATATATTTAACAAAAATATTAAAATTATAATGTCCAGGTAGCAATCAAAGCTGACACTTGTGAACCTGGAATTTTCTGTTTCTTCAAATGATTGCCATGCAGTTTGTGAAAGGTTCCCATACTCCAGGATTGGGTTTCTCTGCTGATGGAATAAATCAGATTAGTCCCAATTAAAAGTTCAGCTTTAATGAACAGAGTACCCCTGAGTGATTCTTAGGGGAAGAAAGTAGGAGAGAAATCACATGGTAGATCTACTGGTTGGGTCTCATATACCCTGTAGGAGTGGTCCTGAGCATCTTAGGAGGAGGAGCTGCCACTTGGTGGGCTTTTGGAAGGCAGTCTGGAGAGAGGTGTAGCCCAAGCATAGCTTCTGCCAAAAGTTTGGATGAGAATCATGGTACCAGCAGAAGTGCAGTTCTGGCAATAGGCTGTTATTAGAGAGTATATGGACTTGGGAATGGGATCTTGAGTGCCAATACAGCACAAGTTCATAGGGAGTACCTTGTGAATCTCATGATGTAGAAACAGAGTCTATATTTAAATCAGGCTATGGAGAACTGAATTTATAATTGTAAATCACTGCATGAGCAGAGTCCAAGATGCCAGTAATGAATGAAGAGAGAGAAAAGCAAGAGAAGATATGTGGGAATCCTGTCTTAGAAGAAGGAAGTAGGAAAGGACCAGGACTGAAAACCGAGAACAATCTACCAGGAAATTAAAATGAAGCAGGAAAAATAAAGGGGATGGGTTGGCTTTTAAGAAAGACTGGAGTGGTGTGGACCCATGGCGGCCATTGTTGTTTGACAAAGTTCCAATATTTTGACTTTGCAGACCACAATTGTCCATCACTAACTAAGATACCTTCTAAGGCTAAGGAATCTGAAGAAATATGTTAAGATGCAGAGGTTACAAAGGACAACGTCTAACTGTGTTTTCAGGACGTGATGGGGTTGTGGTACTCAGTACATAGCATAACGGTCATTTTTGGTAATTCCTACCATGTGTTATGAGAGTTCTCTTATGACTTTTCCTTGGGAAATTTTGTGTTGGCTTTGAAGGATGAAATGTGTAAAACAAGAGCCCCTTTAAACAAAATAATTCTATGGGGAAAAAAAATCCCTGCCGCTGTGGATGCAGGAATTCCATTGTGCCCTCCTAATTGCACAAAGAACAGGAAAGTTAGAGATTTACTAGACAAACCTAATCCCAGGGATGAAATGCCTATCATCCAGATCCACAGCCTGGAACCATTAAAGGCAAGAGTTCAGTTACTAAGTATTTAGAAATCATAATGATACATTATAATGGAAAAAAGTAAGACATTAGGGCCTTCTCTTTCGGGAATGTATGAGGGGGAACAGGATCATATAGCAAGACTAAGACACAAAGGGACACAATTAGGAAACAACTCGCTATAAACACTGCATAATGCCATTTGAGGAATAAAAATTGCTCTTAAATTGTAGTCAAGTGTTGGGTCTCCCAGAATTTTTTTTTCCCCAAGGTCAGGCGTTTAGATAAGGGCTTAAGGAAAGTTCCCACTTACTAAAATCGGTCATTCTACTATCTTCTGGCAGGAAGAACTTGCGGCTCTTCCTTTATGTAAGAGGGTTCCTTGTAGAGTTACTCAACCTTTGGGAGCAATAAGCATGTAGATATTCATGGCACTTATAGCTCTTGTCTCAAGAAAAATGCTGTAATGAAGTTAATGGCCAATTTCTGTCCCTGAATCATTGAGTCTGCTTTCAGTCTTACCCATGAATACTGAGTACAAAACGTGTATTGCCCTTTCAATAATCAACTCTGGCAGGCATCCTGATTCATTCTCAGATCCTGTAGATCTCTCCTTTTTTCCCTTGGCAAACTCCACACATCCTCTATGGGACCTGAACCCCCTATGAAGCTGGTCTTCTGCACAGGAGCAGTCCTTCTGAGGTAGAGCCTCAGCAGAGCTGCTTTGAGCAATTTGATGCCGGTGCATACAGCAACAACTGCTAGGTATTAAGGGCTACCAATTCCATCATATCCTTAGTAACCTCTGTATTTTATCATAGTTCTTCAGATTCCTTAGTCTTAGAAGGTGTCTTAGTTAGGGTTTCTTAATCCCAATGACAAGAATAAGACCACCATCACAATTTGAGGCAAATTTGAAGCAAGCTTGAATTTTGTAGGGGTGCATCCAAGAGCTGGCCTCCTAAGTAGGGTTAAAGAGAGCAGCCCCTGAATCCATCTCTTGGGCCCCTTTTAAGTAGTACAATCATTAAGTAGCTTTACAGAAGGGAGACAATAAGGCAATAGGGTAATTAAAAAAATCACGTCATTACCTGCCATGTGATTAGGGAGGAGTCAGTGCAAGTCAGAGAGGGTGAGGGACTGTAAGGGAAGATGATGGAGGATAAGGGTATTCATTTTTTCTTTCTTTTTGATTTTTNGGTTCTGGAAGATGATGTAGAACTAAAATGAATATAAAAACCTTTGTAAGAACTTCAGTAAAACCTCTGATTTCTTTTTTTTTTTAAAAAAAGACAAACAAACCAGCAAGTTTCTAAATGCAGAAAAGGCCACATGAGAACAGAACAACAAAGTTGTTGCCCTAAGTCAAAGAGGGAGGCCTTGGGAAATAATCCAGACAAAAATAATACCTCTTAAAAATATTTTTATGAAGTTTAACTTTGAGAATTTCATGGTTGTGTGGAATTGAGTAGTATCTGTTATTCCTCCCGTTCTAACTCTGTCTCCCCTGTACCCTCAAACATCACCCTTTCAAATTCAACTTTAAATATTCTGATGGCATATTAAATATAGCTAGTTCTGCCCACATGTGCATAAATGTAACACCATTCACTGAAACATAAGAAATCTTTTCATAGCTCCATATAGTGGTCTGAGTAAGAATGGCTCCCATAGGCTCAGAGATGTGAATGCTTGGCCATCAGGGAGCGATGCTTGGGCATCGGGGAGTGATGCAGTTAGGAAGTGTAGCTTTGCTGAAGGAAGTCTATCACTACAGAAGGGTTTTGAGGTTTCAAAAATGCAAGGGAAAAACAAACAAACGTGGCTCTCTCTTTCTTCTTGCTGCCTGCAGATCCAGATGTAGAACTCTCAGATCCTCCAGCACCGTGTCTGCCTGCATGCAACCATGCTTCCTGCCATACTGAAAATGGACTAAAACTCTGAAACTGTAGGCATATCTCAACCAAATACTTCCCCTTATAAGAGTTGCTGTGGTCATGGTGTCTTCTCTTCACAGGAGTAGATATTGACTAAAACAATCCATCCTTAGAAAGGAAGATTCTCCACACACCCAGCACCATCCATTGCTGGAAACTCTTCAGTAATACATGGGCATAGAGATTGCTTACCATATGTATGCTTAGAGTTTCACTGGTTTCATCTTGTCAAAGTAGCCATATGTGTTGTAAGGCCATGTGGGTTATAAACCAAGTTATGTCCAGAAGACAACATTTCGTATCTCTCGTCCCTATCCTCCATCTCTTCTATTCTTTCCACTTCTTTTTCTGGGAAGACTTGGTAGTGATAGTTACTAATGGTAAGGTTAATTTATGAGGGATCTATAGGGTTGAAAACTCTGTCTTTTATATATAGCACTTTGACTAATTAAGCATCTTTCTATTGAGCACTGTCCATTGCCAATAGAAGCTTTTTTGACCAAGGTTGATATCACAAATATTACAAAATAAACACATATGTTTAAAAGACAATTGAACAGCATGGACATTTCAGAAACTGACAGTTTCAGACTATTAACTTATACAGCAGTTTAGTCTTAGATTTATAGTTCCTGAATCTATTAAAAATAAATTCATGTACTTAAGCCACCAATTTTCCTAATTTATTGTTACAGAAAGCCTCACCTGATTGAAAAAAAAATAAATCATAATATGCATATATATACTTCCTAATGGAACAGCTAAGAGAAATAATTTTGTGTACCCGTTTTCAAAAGGGTATACTTAGCTGTTATGTATTTTTCATATCAAAAAAAGACTAGGCTGGGCAGTGGTGATTCACTCCTTTAATCCCAGTGTGCAGTAGGCAGAGGCAGGCAGATCTCTGTGAGTTCAAGGCTAGCCTGGTCTAGAAAGTGAGTTCTACGTTACCCAGAGCTGTTATATAGAGAAACTCTGTCTCATAAAAAAAAAAAAAGCTAACCAAATATGGGCACAAGAAGAGCCACCTAGAAAATATTACTCATGCATAAAATATAGTATATTTTGGACTGATCTTTACTTTTTATGATGATAATGTTTTAGAGTTTATTCAATATAGTAATAGGAGACCTAGAGGGTTAGAACATTTTCTGCTTCTCCCCAGGCCTCTGGAAGTCAGTCCTTTACACTTTTGAAGTCACAGATAAATCTCTGTTTCACTGGAACTTAATATTTTGACCTTTTTTGTGACTTCTCAAATCAAATATAGGAGTGATATCACATAGAATTTGCATATTCCTATATAGTAAGCTGTAATTTTTTATAATAAATTTACTTCAAGAAGAACACATCTACTACTGATGAAACAGATCAATTGCTTTTCTACATGTTCAGTGCTGAAGATGGATGTGTAAATCAGATAACAGGTTATCAACTTCTCCAGTAGTGGTATTCACTCTATGGAAACCCTTTGGCTTTTTTGTTTTTTTTCAAAGTTTATTCAATTTTTATTTTCAGATTATTTTTAGACTTATCTATTGTGTATACAGTGTTCTGCCTGAATGTATCCCTGCCGGCCAGAAGTGACCAATATATCTCACTACAGATTGTTGTGAACCACCATGTGTTTGCTGGGAATTGAACTAAAGACATCTGGAAGAGCAGCAAGAGCTCTTAACTACTGAGCTGTCTCTCCAGCCCCGACTTTTATGTTATATGCATGTAAGAATAATTACTTGATAATCTTTCTGTTGTAAAACATTTTCTGAAGTTTGATTTATCTGGTAAGTATTGTGTTGGAAGTTACTCTGAAATTTTGTATTTGAAAATTCTTTCTCTTCAAGAGTTGTTGATTGTACATAATAGAAAAAGAAAATTGCTTGTGCATGAAACACATTCTCAAAAGAGCCTCCAAACAGCTCAGAGTAACATATCACAGGACTGAACAACCCTAACAGTCAAAATGACCTATGTAATGTGGCATACTCTTCCTACCATAATTGTGAGACGTTCTCTCTTCTTTGATGATCAGAAAGAACAGAAAAGTTACTTATCACTTCAAGTCTCCCATTTCTTTGGCAAATATATTCCATGTCATCAAAAAAGTTGTACTTTTTATAATGAAAATAAATATCCTTTAATTACTGTCCACTACATCTGGAAAAACTCCTTTTAGGATTCTATAGAAAGTACCTCTTGTCCAATGGTGTAGAAATATCACTTGCCATCAAAATGACAGTGATAATATTTATTGAAACATTAAGAAAATTGGTGCAGGACAATTGTTTGTATTCTGTCAATCAT
>JAQHUG010000626.1:146572-168967 GCA_028555095.1 Dicrostonyx torquatus
T
This sequence comes from Dicrostonyx torquatus, assembly GCA_028555095.1. Lineage (NCBI taxonomy): Eukaryota > Metazoa > Chordata > Mammalia > Rodentia > Cricetidae > Dicrostonyx > Dicrostonyx torquatus. The sequence goes on from JAQHUG010000626.1 coordinate 146,574, forward strand.
TTCTGTTCCTGTGAAGAGACACCATGACCATACCATGTCTTATAAAGGAAATCATTTAATTTGGACTGGCGCACAGTTTCAGTTGTTTAGTTCTAAATTTTGATTCACAGAGACAAAAGGAGATTGTGTCTCACTGGGCATAGTTTGAGCACATGAGAACACAGAGCCCACTCCCACAGTGACACACTTTCTCCAACAAGATCACACCTATTCCAGCAAAGCCACATCCCCTAATAGTGCCACTCCCTATGGACTAAGGATTCAAACACATGAGTCTATGAGGACTATACCTTCTCAGTAAACCACATGCAACTATGCCCCCTATAGGCTTGTAGCCATAACATAATTCAAATGCTTGTAGTTGAACTTTAAAAGTACCCATAATTTCTGACAGTCTCAACAATGTTTCATAGTTGACAGTTCAAAATCTGTTGAGATTCATGCCATCTTTTAACTATAATCCCCTATAAAATGAAAATCAAAAAGCAGATTATATAGTTCCAATATATAATAGCAAGAATATACATTATCATTTAAAATGGAGGAAATCGGGCATTATGAGGAAATACTGGACCAAAGAAAAACCAAAGCCAGTGGGCAAATTCTGTACACTGAATCTCCATGTCTGATTCTCTCATCAAATCTCTCTATGTATCTCTAACTCCTTTCTTCTTCGTTGATAGCAACACACTTCTTTCTTTTGGGCTGGTTGCACTTCCTTTGAGCAGTTCTTCTTGGTGTCCCATGACTCTGGCATCTCCAACATCTTGGGGTCTCCAAAACAATTCAGGCTTCATCTTCACAGCTTTATACAATGACCTCTCTAGGTCTCCATACAGGAACACTTCTACTATATGCCTGTACTCACCAGCTTTCTTTACTCACAGCAGGAAATTCCATAATCCTTTCTTTTCATCCTTGAGTCTAAGACAGATCAATGTGGCCGAAACTGCCAAGTTCTACTTCTTGCTGGGGCTTGAACATGGCCTCCACTTTCAATGACATCTTCATTAACTTTCTATTTTCCATGGTTTCCTACACTGCTTAAGCTTGACTGTCCTGGAGCTTGCTCTTTACACTAGACTGGGTTTAAACTCAGAGTTCTACTTGTGTTTATCTCCTGAGGGCTGGGTTAAATGCGTACACTACCAAGCCTGGATCTAAGCTGTTTTTTAGTTCCTTTTCACAGGGTGGGAACATAGCTAGGTAGGTTTTTGCCCTGAATTTACCTCTCCCTTTATTTCACTTTTTAATCTGTTAATCTTCTTGAGCCCAGGAATTACCTCCATTCCACTTTCTAGTGTCCCTTTTTCTTCAGACTGTAGATTTTGTATTTTTACTTGGTCAGCTTGTTTCTTTTCATTATAGATCTTCTTAAGAGTAAACACCAATAACTACAGAACAGAGACAATACTAGGCATTTTGGAGATTTCTTCTGCCAATGGAATTCATCCAAAATTCTTCATTTTATCATTAGGCACACTCTTAAATCAAGGGCAAAAAGCTGTCACATTCTTCACCAAAATATTAAAAGAACAGTCTCTAGGGCACATATTGAATTCTCCTCTAAAACAATTTGAGCCAAGCTCCCACAATTCAAATCACCCTTAGCATCACAGTCTTTCATGTTTTACTAGAATGCCCCATCAAGTTCCATGCAAAGCATTCAACTGCTTTTTTAACCCAAAGTCCCAGCATCTACTTTCTTCCAAACAAATGCATAGTCAAACCTATTTTAGCAAATACCCCAGTCCCTGGTACCAACTTCTGCCCCAGATAGGGTTTTTAATTTTGAAGAGATACCATGACCATGGCAACTCTGGTAAAGGAAAACAATTGATGATGGTTTGCAGCTTCAGAGGATTAGTCCGTTATCATTATGGTGAGAAGCATGGCAGTGTGCAGGTAGATATGGCTCTGGAGAAAGACCTGAGCATTCTATATTTTGATCCACAGGCAGCAGAAGGAAACTGTGTTACACTAGTTATAGTTTGAGAATATGAGACCTTAAGGCCTATTCCCACAGTGACACAGTTCCTTCAACAAGGCCATACCTACAAGGTCATATCACCTAGTGGCACCACTCCCTATGTGCCAAACATTAAAACCTATAAGTCTTCCTGGGCCATTCAAACCACCACAGAAGGTCAAGTGATAAAGATGTACAACTTAACGCTGAGCATTCCACAGTTTTTGTTTTCTGCTCTCTGACCAGTTATAGGTCTGTATTAACTGTCATATAATATAAAAATAAGCTTTTTTTGATGAGGTTTCAGAGCAGTAATAATATATGGGTATTAAGTAAAAAAAACTTATAGAGAAGTTTAATACTAAATCCATTTATCAAAACACTTCTATAGATGTTCTCTTAGGACATATGACTTCCTAGCCTTGTATTCTTACTAGTTATGAGTTAAATGTTATGGTGTGATTCTTATATCCAATCAGAAAGTTAATGGTTAATCACTCATGCTATTACTGCAGGAGAGATCATAGCTTGCCAGGAGGGTTATTATTATAATTCTCAGCATTCACATGTGGTTGGTAACTTTTGTCCACACCTGTCAGCACAATATCTGTGATACTATAAAGAAAGTCGTTAGGGATGATGTTTACAGGTCAGTAGAAACTTGATTTCTCTATGTCCCATGACTCCTATATGTGCTGTCTTCACCAAAAGAGGCTGATTTTCATGTTCTGCTGGGTAATTTCAATAGACCACAATGTGTTTAGAATAACCTATAGGATGGAGAGAAGTAACCCATTCTATTCGTGGGATTTTGTTTCCTATACACTGATACCTAGAAGGGGCATTATCCTGTAGTACAGAGGATATATAATTTGTGTACATTCTAAAATAGTAGGTTTACATGTGGCTTTTTCCTAAGATATTTGAGTCACCTTTATCTTTACCCTCTCCTCTTTCTAGTCCTTATCTCCTGTCCCTCATATATTTTCACTCCATCATCCCCTTCTATCCTTTCCTACCACCTGTATTCTACTGCCCCTTTCTCTAGCACCCTTACATCAATGACACATTTCTAGTTCTCTATTTTCTACAAGTACTCCAACTTAAGCACACACATATAAAATGCTCAAAACTAGGTTTCGTGTTTAACAATGAACATACAGTGTTTATTTTTCGGAATTTTTTTTACATTACCAAGAATTATTATTATTCAAATTCCATACATTTATTTTTATTTACAGCTAAATAAAATTCAGTTATGTGTATGTACCAAACACAATACATCAGTTGATGGACATTTAGACTATTTCTATTTCCTGGTTACTGTAAGAAGAGCAGCAGTGAACATAGATGAGCAAGTACCCATGCAGTAGAGTATAGAGACTTTTGAGTATTTTTTCAGGAGTAGTATAACTTAGGCATTTACTGGCAAATCTAAATGGACTTAGTGAGTTACAAAATTGAGCATAATGTTGATAAGACAAAGTGTTGGGTAATATGAAGGTGTTAGAATAGAAAAAAGAGCAGGTAGCTTTGATCAAAGTACATTACATACATTTATGAAATTCTCAAAAAACAAAATAGCTGAAAATCTAGTTATACATCAGAAACACAGTGTAAGTTAAAAATGGCAATGTTCTAGGCTACACCACTTGACAGAGAAGTAAATAGTTAATCTAGAATAAACTTTAAAAATGTACAGAATATTCTTTTCAGAGATTGTTTGGAAATAAAAGGGAATTTCTACTCAGGGCCAAAACTGTGAGGATTGACAGTAGGTGACAAACTAAGAGTCTCAAAACTAGAAAGTGGCCAGAGTCAAAAGTGATGAATAAAAAATGAAATTGTTGAGATGGGAATCCAGGTTATGGAATATAAAAAGCAAAACAGTCAATGTCACATATGAATAAATATATCCTAAAATATTAAACATTTACCATTATTTATAGAAAATGATGTGAAAATGAGTGTAATCATAATTTAGTTGTTTTGGATTTTAGTAAGCAGTATGAGTTAAGGGAGAAGGGTAATAGTCATAGCTAAATTAATCCATTGACATATATAGTAGTGATACTCTGAGAGGTTTAATGAGACATATAAATGATTTAAATGACTTATGAGTGGGAAATGAAATTGTTCAAAATAATTATCACTAACTCATAAAGTCTGAAGAATCATACCTTATGCAAATAATTGTCTCTCTTTGATGATAAACAACTTCTAATGTTCTGGGTGAAGCAAACGTGGAAATGCCATGTACATGGAAGACCAAGACAGTGGTTCTAGGATGAGAGAGAAATATAGAAAATAAAGGTAAATCAGTAAATTTAGAGTCACATTACTGACTGTTCACAAATAACACACATGCACATATATACACACATAAGTAACATGAATATATTGCACATGGTAAAAAGTGGAATTTAAAATAGGAAGAATCACTGTGAGAGAGAGGGGGAGAGGGAGAAGGAAAGGGAGAATGTAAAGAGAAAGAAAGAGAGAGAGATTCAGTATAACCCAGGAGGTCCCCAATATTTCACAATCTGACAAGCATTCTGGAATAGACAGAAGGCCAGGACATACCATACTTAGTGAGGCTTGTCATTTTGAGTTTGAGAAAAGGATAAAATTTTCAACAAGTTCTCATAGGACAATAACTCAAAGAAGATTATTTCTAGTTTCTAAGAGTTTTCCTGGTGGGAAATGTGGGTACTGATGAGCTCGTAAAAATGTACAGTATTTTTATGAAGTTTTACACTGATATGAATTTTGTATTAGCTAATAAGTATTGACAGATTCAGCAAATGTTGATTCAGAAAAGAATTCATAATCAGAAAGGATAACTGGTACTTCATTTCATTAATGAAAGAGAAGAATAAAATTATTTGAATACAATATTTGAAAGTATACATGGTGGAGCTGAAGAAAAGCCATAGATATTAAATCTGATATGATGTACTTATGAATAGATACAGTTTTACAGTGAATTTTGGGCAAAAATAAATGATTTCCAAATAATTATTCTGAAATTGGGGAGATTTTATTACAGATGATAGTATAGGATAGTTGGAGAAAATAATTTATGACAGGATATTTTTTGTATAAATATCTACTAATTTTGGACTCAAATACAGGCTATTTTATGACACCAACAGAGCATATGAAACCCAGCAATGTAAGATAAATGCCATGTCTAGATATGGTGGTCCATATTTTTCACATAGAAGTAGACAAATTTCTCTAAAACTTCCTAAGTATTATCACAGAAATTCTGCAAATGGTATGGGAAAGCATATTCTATAATACTGGGTTAAGACATATTCTATAATTAAAAGGATATCATTTAATAATTACAACAGTGTATTATTATATTTATTGCTATTATTACTAATAGGAGGAGGAGGAGGAGGAATAGGAGGAGGAGAAGCAGTAGTAATATAGTATTGCTACCTTGTTCCACTCCAGTGCATGAAGAAACTAATTTGAAAGTTAGTATAGACTGAAACTATCAAAATCAATATTGCATGATGAATTTTAATATTTATTAAAAGCTTCCCAAAGAGAATTGTTAATGACAAAGTTTATATGTATAGTAACATTGAGGCAGATCAAATCTCTTATTGCCAATGACATACTAAGGCCATATGTCCAGTGAATATGCGAACCTGCCACCTTTGGAGAAAAGTATTAAGCATGTACATTGGGCAAAGAGAGAAGACTATGGAGTAGGAGAGTGACTTTTTGTTGCTATTGTTAAGACAAAATCTCAGTATGTAGCTTTGGCTGGATTGGAACTTCCTGTTTAGACTTTGCTGTCATGATTCCCATAATGTTTCACCTACCTCAAACTCCAGAGTGTTTATATACCCCAACCCACCAGTACTTTAAGTTTTAGTTCCCATATAAAAATAATATAATATTTAAGTTATGACTCCCATCTTTAGGAAGCTGAAAATTGAAATATATGGGCTAAAATTTCATGATTCTTTGTTTTTTTGGAATTTGAGGCATATATAATTATACAATTATCAAAAATATTTGGACTTACATAATTAATATGTGTTGTTCAAATATTTATAATTACTTGATTATAGTCTTACTTACAGTCAAAGGACATGTATTATGTTATGTGTGACATGGTGAATACAAACTAGTATAAGCTGAAAGAAATTGAAGAAAACTCAAGGGAATGAAATTCTAGAACAAAATTCTATTTGCACAAGTACAAAGTGCATTGCAATTCATGTAAGCAGAAATGTATTGTTTTGTGGGTTTGCATCATTCTGAAAACAGCGATTTCCCAGTCCTCATTTTCCACACAGAATCAGTGTTTACCAGGAATTAATTTCTTACTGCCATTCGATTTGTGAATATTTTCAAGGTGCAAATTGTGTTGCCCTCTATTCAAATGAAGATTCTCTGAACTGTAATTGGGTGACTATTTCATAAGTCACATTGTAAGCAGGATATATGACATGTAAATGATGTACCAATGAAAGGACACCAAGAATCAAGTATGTGAGCACATATGATAATGGAATTCACAGCTATATACATCCATATCTTCCATAGTAACTAATATATAAACATTTTTATTTTTAAAAAGATATCTGGTAATTTCTAACATGATCCCAGTTTTCTTGTTTAGTGGATAAAACCTACTATAGAGAAATGAAAACACTTGGATAATTTTGAAGTCTGATTTGGGAAATGTGCGGGACTATGGCATTCTGCAACACCCGAACCTGCAAAGGTTTTAGTGTTGCCACTACTTGTGTCCTATAGCTGCTGCTGCTCACAGTGTAAAGACAAGGAGATGCAGATGGTCATGAACTAGTTCGTTCAAACAGAGAGTGCTTAGGAGCACATGTCCCAGAAGAAGCATTTCAAATACCTAAACTGTAACTTTATGGAAATGTCAGAAATGGGCTCAGCTTTGCTCTTTGTATTGATTTGAATCACTTTTGCTTTCAGTTATTTTAATATTAAATTTGTTTTAACTCCACAATGTCTTCTCACTGTGGAGCTTAGGTTGGCCTTGAGTTTCTAGCACCTCACTTACCTCCCCAGCTAAGTAGTGGTAGTGTATAGACAAATGACAACACAGGAGGGCTCAAGGATTTTTTTTTTATTAATGTGGTTATAATTGCCATTGTAGATTACAGATTTTATATAAGGGATTGTTTTGTTCTGGGTGTTATTATTGTTTTGTGCTTGTTTCTTTGTTTGCTTTTACTTAGGTCCTTTATCTTCACTGACCATAAAAACACTAGAATCTCACCAATTCCAGGAATCAAATGAAATAAAAGTAGAGAGAAAGAGGGAGAGAGATGGAGGGAGACCCTCTTATATGTAAGAATACAAATGAGCTCCTCTCTTGGTGTTAACATCTTTTTTTTTTCTGAAATGAGAAAAAAACAAAAAAAACAATAACAACAAGAAGAAGACATATTCGCTAATTCCTGACCCAACTTCATGTTAAAATGAGGTCAACCTGACCTTCAGGCATGCATCATATGTGAAGCACCTATAACTAACCTCACATTGTTCTGCATCTGTAGCTGCGGGCCTTTTGTCGCCCCTTTCTGATCAAACAGTGAAGCCATGGTAACACAGCTTTGCCTATGTTTGCAGAGCTTCATATCCTGTCATGCTTGCCAACAGGGTCATCACTAGTGTCAATTAAAAACACCCACCTTGTGGATTTTGCCTATATAAACCCTTTGCTTTACCTGCTCGTAGCTGCTTCCTTAGACAATGCAGTCATTAATAGTGTGTGTCCCTGGCCATGTCTGTGTAGCTCAATGAAGACTTTGAATTTGTAAAGATTTCACTCTGGTCACCATCTCTTGGATAAGTACAAGCTCAACTACAAAAATTCCAAATTTGAAAGTGTTTTCATCTCTTAGTCTCATCATGCAAAATTGAAAATTCATGACAACTACCTTTCAAATTTGGAAACTTTTTCTCCTCTCTCCACTTCCTACCTCCTCCCATTTCATCCTATCCATCCCATTCTGTGCTTTCCTTTTCCTTTCTTCTGTATAAGTACATTCATTCTGTATTTTATAGTTCTGATATGAGTTGCCTTAATTGACTATACATGTGTTTCCTGCTTTTAATCAATTTCTGAATTCCCATTTTTTCCAAAATACATGAAGAACTCAAGAAATTCATCATCAAAAGAATAAATAATCTAATAAAAAAGTGAGATAGAGACTTAAACAGATAACTCTCTACAGAGTAATATAAAATGGCTGAAATACACTAAATACACTTAGCCATCTGGGAAATGCAAATCAAAACTAATTTGAGATTTCATTTTACAACTGTAAGAATGGCCAAGATCAAAAACACTGTTGACAACTTATGCTGGAGAGGATGTCGTGTAAAGGGAGCACTCCTCCATTGCTAGTGGTTATGCAAAGTGATACAAGTGCTTTGTATATCAGTATGGCAATTTCTCAAAAAATTAGGAAACAACCTACCTCGAGACCCAGAAATACCTCTTTTGGGTATATACCCAAAGGATGTTTAATCATACCGCAAGGACATGTGTTCAACTACATTCATACCAACATATTTGTCATGACTAGAACCTGGAAACAACCTAATTGCCCCTTCACCGAAGAAAGAATAAGGAAACTGTGGTGCATTTACACAATGCAGTACTACACAGTGGGAAAAAAATGACATGTTGAAATTTGTGGGGAAATATATGCATCTAGAAAACATCATATTGAGTGAGGTAACCCAGTCCCAGAAAGACAAATAAAATATATACTCACTTATAAGTGGCTTTTAGATGTAAAGCAAAGAAAAGTCATCCTACAATTCACAATCCCAGAGAACCTAGACAACAAAGAGGAGCCTAAGAGAGACATACATGGATCTAATCTACATGGAAAGTAGAAAAAGACAAGATCTTCTGAATAAATTGGAAGCATGGGATCATGGGAGAGGGTCGAAGGGGAGGGGAGAGGAAGGGAGGGGAGCAAAGAAGAGAAAAATATACAGCTCATTAAAAGCAATTTTTAAAGAAGGAATACCAGGCTACAGGGAGAAAATGGAGGATGAGAGCATGAGGGAACAAGATGGTCAAATTTGGGAAGGGATGAAGAGGGAGAGAAATGAAAGAGATATCTTAATAGAGGGAGTCATTATGGGGTTACGGGAAAAGGTGGCACTTGAAAAATCCCCAGGAATGCACAAAGCATGACTCCAGCTAAGACTCCTAGCAATAGAAGAAGGTACCTGAACTGGCCTCATGTTAAGTTGGTGACCACCCTAATTGTCATCATAGAGCCTTCATCTAGCAACTGATGGAAACAGATGCAGAGATCCCAGCTAAGCACTGGGCAGAGTCCTTGAAGTTCAGTTGAAGAGAGGGATAAGGAGGCATGATGGGAAAATCACAGAAATAACTGACCCAAACTCACAGACTCTTAACCTAGAGCTAGGGAGCCTGCATGGGACCAAACTAGGGCCTCTACATGTGAGTGATAGTTGTGGGGCTTGGTCTGTTTGTGGGGTCTGTGGCAGTGGGACTGGGATCTATCCCTGGTCTATCAGCTGAAATTTTGGGTTCCATTTCCCATGATGGGATGCCTTGCTCAGACTTGATGCAGGGGAGAAAGACTTGGTCCTGCCTCAACTTGATGTTCCAGGCTTTGTTGACACCTTATGGGAGACCTTACCCTTTCTGAGGAGTGGTTGGGAGGAGGAGTGAGTGGGAGGTCAGGGGAGAGGGATGAGGGAAAAGAGAAAGAACAGTAGTTGGTATGTAAAAGGAATTTAAAAATTAAAATAAAAGGATAAAAATTAAGTCTTTCAAAAAATGAAGTTATGTATCCATTTGTTATTCTTTTTCCTTCTTTCTCCTCTCTAGTCTCTGTCTGCCTTTCCCTCTCCTACTCTGTGTTGTGTGTGTGTGTGTGTGTGTGTGTGTGTGTGTGTGTGTGTGTGTTAATGGTGACTGTAACCAGAGTCTTTATATGCTATAAAGTGCTATGCTCTACCCCTCACTGCACTCTAAAGTTTGTTCTGTTCCAACCAAAATATTTAAAAGTCCTTATCCATATACTTAAACAGTAGCACTAATAGTGCTGAATATGAATGTAGCTGTAACAAAGACAATGCCAAGTTCTTTTCTAAAAAAGAGAAGATTCAGAGTTATTGCTGCCATAGTATTGGTAAGAATAGAATTGCAACTGTTTGTGTATTAGGCCCAGGTTTTTTTTAATAATGTCTAAGGATATAATGAATATAACAGTAGCCAATTGGCATATGTAAGAATTCATTTTTAAGTGTAAATTAATAAAAACATAGTAATTCAGTTATACTAGACATATTTAATTGATATCAATGTTCTCTGCAGAAGCTTAAATCTTTAAGGAATTTGACATAGTTGGTTTTAACTTAAAATATTCTAAATTAGTGATGTCCTGATTTTTTCTCCCTAAATTTTCTTTCCTTATGTCTGCTTTCTACTTTAATGACCTCTGTGTACACATGCACACACATACAAATACACAAATACATACATGTACAAATCTAGAGTATTTATATGGGAGAAAGTATGCCATATGTGTCTTTCTGAATCTTCTTTTTTATGATGATTTCCATTCCCAACCATTCTTCATCAAATATTACTATTATTTTTCTCTATACCTGAACAAAATTTTATGATTGTATGTACCACAACTTAACACGTTCATTTTTTCAGCTGCTGAATATAGTGCAAGAGTAAATACAGATATGCAAACCTCTGTGTAACATGTTAACTCAGTCTTTCACATGTGTCATGTGTTCCCATGAGTAGTTCAACTGTGACTTAGGGTGGCTCAGCTTTTTATATTTTACATTTTAATAGGCTTTTAATTAAAATATAATATTACTTCCCCCTTTCTTCCCCCTAGCATCTTTCACTTACCATCTTTCGAACACTGGTAAGACACCTCTTTCAAGTTGATTGCATTTTCTTTTATACTTGTTACCTGTATATGTATCTATGTATGTGTATGCTTATATAAATAAAACACTGACATGCACACAAAAACCTGCTGAGTTTATTTTTGTTATTTGTGTGTAGATGCTTTAGCTTTTCTTCTTCTTCTTTCTCTTTTCAAGAAAGGGTTTCTCTGTGTCATACTTCTAGCTGTCAAGAAACACGTTCTGTAGACTCGGCTGGCCTCAAACTCACAGAGATCCAATTGTTTCTGACTCCCAAGTGTTAAGATTAAAGGGGTGAGCCACCACCACCCACCTAGCTTTTGTTTTTCTAAGGAACTTTCTTACTAATGGCAATAAACTGTCTAAAGTCCCTTATAGCAATGTGTATGTGTTTCTCTTTCACTAAGGTGAATATTATCATCTCTTCACCACCTCAAAATTTAGTGCAGGCAGCACAATTACATATTTCCCTATACATACCAGGTCTCGGAAGTGCATGTAATAGAATCAACTGCATGGGTTAAGGGTTTGGAAATGTTTGTAGAAGGAGTTTGTCCCTGTGATCTGATCATTAAGAGCATTATGACATTCTCCTGTCAGAATCTGAAAAAATTATTAAAAAATGGAACAAGAAAGGAGGAATGGTTAGGTGTTAAAATGTTAATATCAGTATGTTCCCATCTCTTGTGCTGAAATACCTCCCTATTACACAAAGATCACACACTGCCGTCTCTGTAACCTTTCCAAAGCTGCGTTTACCTCACCCTCGTCACTCTACTCTCATTCTGAAGCTTCCATTCCTTTCTTTCCCATACAACCATCAGGAGAATTGTAAACATGACATGTAAAGAGAAAAATAAATTTTGTCAAGAATTAGATACAATGTGCTAGATCCTGTCATAATATTTTTATACAAATTGATTGTGTATTTGATCATTTGCCAAAGAAACTAATGGTTTTATATCTACACATTAAAGCATTAAGTTGCTGCCTGTATTTTAGAACCACAAAGAACTTACTGCCCCTGTTGTTACGTGAAGAACACAGGTTGTGTGTTTAGAAGTGTTTTCTCTGACATTTAGAGTTAGTACCTCAGAATTTTCTTTCTATGCTTTGAAACTTCGATAGTTTGAAAATTTCAGCAAACATTCATTTAACAGTAGATTGGATGGAGGTTTAAAGAAAGAATCGATTTGTTTCTATGGAAGCCTTTTAACTTTTGCCAGTGGATATACTGTAAGGCCTGAGTCTCTTAAACAGGAAGCAAGCCTTCATGTTAATAACTTCCCAGCAGAGATTTTTTTTTTAGACGTCCAAAAACTGAGACATATTCATAATGCCATCTTTGATATGAAAAGCAAAATACAGCTACTAGAAATCTAGAGAATCAGTCACTGCTAGTTTTACATGAAGTGATGCTGTTAGCTTGCTTTAACAGTAGAGGTAAAATAATTAAAAAAGAAACGGAGAGAAATTCTCAAAAATTTATCCAGTCAAAAGGATAATTTTCCAGATTGTTTAAAAATGATTGATCTAGAAAATTAAAATTTTCTGGTTGGATTTAGCAGTTTCCTCTTTTCACTGTTCTTTTTAGCATTCCATAATTTTCCTGAATGCATTAGCATTTTGCTGTCAATTTGCCATGAAAGTTACATACTCATTTAATCACATGTGTTAATGCTGATTGTAGTAGAAAACTCTTATAGGCAGGAGACACTATTTTTCTCTAACTTCCAGTGGAGACACAACTACTTTATTATATTTGATTAGATATGAACATTCCATATGTTATAAATTATAGAAAAAAAATTAACAGACATTTTCCACGGTTTTAACTTTTATTTGCTTTCCATTGTTTTGTTTTTTCCTTCATTCATCATTTTCTGGGTCTACTATAATGTTCAGAATCAAAGGATTTCTTTGGTAAATTGTGAATATCATTATGTTAAAATAACTAAACAAATAAATTCTAGTGTACTATCATGACTCAATTCTTAAGCAAGTTGTGTGCTTCCATTCACTTTGCATGTATGAAAATTGTTATAGATTTTTTTCTGAAATTAACCTCATCCAGATGAAAATATCAAACCATCCTGAGACACATCCAGGTCATAATGAGAAGAGACACACATATGCAGATTCACGAGCTCCATCATGCTCACAAAGGGCAGGGGTGGCTCTTTGGAGGGGTCGGAAGTATGAATTGTAATAAAACTATCTTTGAAAGTGACTTTGTCCAGAGTGAAATGGGAAATATTCAGATCTGGGTGTTATAGATCACTAAAGAATGTTACCATCTAAAATCTTAATAAAAATTCAGTTTTTTAAATCATTTTTTTCTGAACTAAAACAATTTTCCCTTGTCTCCCCAAATCTGGTCCTCTACTTCAGGGGAAAGCAGTTTAATCGGACTACTATCATATCCAGGGACAAGAAAAAGACACAAAAGTGATAAAGATGTGTGTCTATTTCTCTCAGAAATGCAAATTAAATATTTCCATTCAAATGGAAGGAAAGGTTAATGTGTTTCTATCAAAGAGAAAATTCTTATCCAAAAGTTATTGGTTAGCAGTGAAAACTGTGAAAGCAAGATTTGCATATATTCAATGAATATATGCTGCTTCTTTTAAGGGAAATGTATTAAATTATAACTTAAAGTTATTAATTTAGTTAATGACATATGTGTCACCTCTCTGAATCAGTAATGTATAAAATTACACACTATTTTTAACATAATTCTATGAAGTGAATGTCTCACATAGTTCATAAATATGATAGGATTAAGATTAAATATGAATAATTAAATTGAATTTTGAGTATAGTTTTAAAGATAAAATGTGCACTTGAAACCCCAATAACATGTTGATATATATATATATATACATATATATATACATATATATATATATATATATATATCATAACTACTCATCCTGGGGGAAACAAAAACAAAGTAATGAGGAATAGTAAAAAGGAAGAAGAGCTGAGCAGGGAAACACTGGAGAAAAGACGACAGTTGTGCCATTGAACTTTTAGTGATTTTCTTCCTGTTGTCTTAAAACAAAGAAGGCCTACTTACCCGAGGTCCAAGTTCACTGTTGTCTTTTCTAACCCTTCTAAAATGGAGAGGCCAAGTTTTGTAAGAATATTTCTGAGCACTTGGAAAGTTAACTCAAAAAAAAAAAACGTAACTCAAAATACTGCAGCAAGTGGTTTCTAGATTTTGCGTAATTTGGCATAGTATTTCATGTTTCTCATCCTTGTATCAGGTAGGTAAGATGAATACAAGTAAGACAGAGTTAATATTTCAGTCAGTTACTTGTATTCTACTTTTAATAAAAATAAGTAGCTACAGTTTACTATTAATAGCTTTGTTGTAGGAGCAAACATTATTTCATAAATATCTTCACAAGCTACTGAGTTAGCTCAATATGGAAAATGCTTCCCTAACAGTCCTTACTTACAACCTGAGTTGGAGTCCCAGAGCCCATACAAAAGTGCTCAATGCAGCACCATCCATCCATACCTCCAGCATTCCTAAAATGAGATGGGAGGCAAGCCAGGTGAGTGGCTCAAACACTACGGAACTTGCCTCAACAAGGAGGAAGGAGAGAATTTACTCTGAATTTTGCCCTCTGACCAACACGTTTGTTGTATTGTATCTACCGATAATCACATACCCACACTATGCAATGTGCTGATACATAAAATTTTTAATACTGTAGCTTCTTTCATGTTCAACGTATTTTCTAATACATATCTTTCTTCAGCCTCTCTGGATTCATATCACAACTATTAATGAACAAGGTGTGCTGTGCAGACTCAGAGATTAAGATATGGAATAAAAACCAGTTTTTATTCTCAGAGCATTTATTCTGGTATGGAAAACAACAATAAAATGTCAATATTTAAGAATTTAAAATTTATGATTCAAGCAACCATGGTTAGTGCTATTAAAATCCATATTGTTTCTGTGCTTTAGCAATATGTGTGAGGACATTAAACAAGTTCTGAGTCAAATTTCTAATGATATCTGCTGGGCATCCCACCAATCTGACTATATGCATCAGACTGCCATATTGACTTATGCCCATCTAGGCCAGATTTTTATTAATTTTTATTTCATATTTAATACCTTGTAACCACTAAGACTATTGCTGAGAGAGAAAAACCAGATTATTTTCCACGGATTTGCTGTTAGCAATGTGGACATACTCCTGCTGTTCTGCCATTTTTCCACCCAGACTGATTCCCTCTAATTCCCATCGCCAGATTTATATCATGAGCACTAGACCATGTCATTAGATATGACTCATAAGTTGTGGCATGATTGCATCAATTCCAACCCAATGTGTTCTGTCCTCATTTAAATACATTTTTTTTTATTGCCAAGCTCTCTAATACATTTTATCCATGGAAGGTAACATTTTTTATCATTCTACTTAATGGCTACTTTTTTTCTTTCCTTTTTTGAGAAATCTAACAAGTATGAAGTTATAAATGCAAACTGTACACAACAGCCTTCTGTGAAGGTTCCCCTGGGTGGTGGGGAACAACAAAATGGCAACAGCAAGGTCAGAACTAAATCAAAAGTCAGGACATCTCACCAAGTTGTTTTTATATGTTAACCAATTCCCCAGTAATCTTGGGGATCCTGTAGCGAACAAAGATGTTGATGGTGACTCTCTCATGCTGTTTGAACTCCAACTTTCTAAAGTGAACTAGAGTCATGTGTTAGTGTCACTGTTATTTATAATAGAATATCTTCATTTTTAATGAGAGGCGGTAACTGGTAGTTCAAGTAGTTCTCATTGTTTCTTTATAGCCTCTTTTAATACCACTGCTCATATGTATTGCAATTTCTGTTAAATTTAGTTGGTAAATTATCTACCCAATTAACCTTTAAAAACCTTTCAATATTAGATACCAATTCCTCCTAAGTCTGTGTTATATAAAATATTTCTGTGTTTCATGTGTAAATTTTTACGCATACTTAGACTAGGGCAATAAATGAATAAATAAATAAATAAAAATTTTCAAAAGATTAAGCAATGACATCACTAAAATTATGCATGTTTTATAGTATTGGTCAAAAACTTACCTTCACAACACATTTTTTAAATACAAGTACAAATTATCTGTTTACATACATTTTGAACTCAGGACGCAGAGATCTCAACCGGGAATCAAGATCTCCCACATGTACTCACTCATGTGTCGTTTTTAAATATAAAGCAAAGAAAAACAGCCTACAAACCACAATCCCAAAGAACTTAGACAACAGTGAGGGCACTATGAGAGATTAACATAGATCTAATCTACATGGGAAGTAGAAAAAGACAAGATCTCCTGAGTGAATTGGAGCATGGGGATCTTGAGGAAGGGTTGAAAGGGAGAGGGAAGAGATAGGGAAGGGAGCAGAGAAAAATCTAGAGCTTAATAAAAATCAATAAAAAATTAAGTAAAAAGATCTTCCACACTGCTCTTGCATATAGTTCTAGAAGTTGTTAGTCTGAGTCTAGGGAGAGAGTTGCAATCAAAAGTTTTAGCAAGCTGTGAACACTGCACACTACATTCTACACCAGCCAAGCCAGACTTGTCTATTGGTGGTATAGTGACAAGTCAGTGATGGAGATAATCACCTTCTTTGATTAGATGGGAGGCTCACAGGAAGAAATCCTCATCAGGTACTATAAGCAAGATAAAAAGCCTAGATTGGCTTTGAAGTTCATAGGCCATACTTAAATAAAAACAAACAAACAAACAAAAAGACAACAAAAAAAGAAACAAACAAACAAAAAAAACAAAACAAAAACTACCTCTGTTGCTTGGCTAAAAGGATAGGATGAATATACCATTTTATAAAAATAATTATTTGTATATGTGTTTACTAGTGATGCCAGAAGTTTAGGTTAGAAAAGTTCCTTTTTATTTTGGTCATAGTAAATTCTATGAATCATAACTGGTTCAAATACCAAGAACAAGAGTCGTTTGAATGCTTAGCCAAAATATGTGCCATCTCTACCACCCACTTCAAGGTCCACAAAATATCATAGAGAAGATAGCAGAAAGAACATAAGGGGAGGAATAAAAGTTGAGTGAAGTTTTACGTTGTCTTTAGAGTATGATATCACTCTGACATTCCTGATCTCATAGAGTTATGATAACCGTCACAAGACATGAGCAAATTTGAGTCTGTCAACCTTTTTTTTTTATATATAGGATACAAGGAAGGGTCCATTGAGAGTCACATCTCACTAAGAAATTACTAATAGATATTGGTGGAATAGGCCACCACATATTAGTAGGCCTCCAGAACTTAGCACAAATAACACCATGATGGAAGGGACATTTAGACCTGAAACTCAGCATGTAGGCAGCAAAACCTGACAAAATGAGAACCAAGACCCAATCCTTCAAAGTCCGTATTTCTGGGAAATTTTCTAGATGGACTTTCTTTTTGGCTGCTCTAGTTCTACTTCTGGATAACTCTTCTTGCTAACTGAGGCATATCAAACCGGGATGTGGTTTTGTGTTTACATTCCCACCCTGAGAAAGGCTTGGAACTGCCTTCAGGTCCTGAACACAGTCTAGTCAATGGATGGCTAGCAAAGACTTTCTATTGGATTAAAACCATGTCTGAGATGTCTTCTTCTCTGGTGGATACATCACAACAATGGTAGAAAAGAAGGAGTCCTGACTTTATCTCTCCTAATGTACCTATACAGTTTGCAGTCACTGGAGGAAGCAGAGATGCTTTCCTCACCCAGAGAAGCTTATATTATTACAAACAATCCTTCGCTCCGAATTCATTTGAGATGAGATAAAATTCAGTGAGGCTGTCTTTTCAGAAAACAGTAAATATTTTTTAAGAAATAGTAAAAAGCAGAAGTAGCAAGAAAGAGGAATGCAGCCAAGAAGAATTGGGTGAGAATCCCAATGAAGTTATGACAAAACACATCATATATACTTAAAAAGAGTTATAATGAAACTCATTATGACTTAATATTAACATATGACAAAGTGATTGAAAAAATGGTCTAGCTACAATTTTATTTTAATGATTCTTAAAATTAGTGTGAAGAGTGATAAAGGAAGATACTTAGCATATTCTGGTAACAACTTTATGTTCAACACATTTTATATATTTTTCACATGTAAAGAAAACTTGTCAGGAAGTTAAATTAGCCAAATTTAGGAAGATGAACAAATATGTTTCTGAAACAGCACTCAGGAAAACATCATTTTTGTCACTTCATGATTCCTTAAAATGTGCTTGGAAATGTCTTAATAGCTTGCAACATTAGCAGTTTCCATGACTTTTTTTTTTTGCATTCTGGCCTCAGTTTCTCATCCCTCCTGTGCTCTCAGTTCTTCTCAAACTCCCTCTGTTCTCATCTCCCAGTCCATTCCTCCTCCACATCTGTTCAGGAAAGGGAAAGTCTCCAGTGGTTATCAGCAACCTGTGACACCTCAAGATGCTGTAAGACTAAGACACTTCACCCCATGTATTAAGGCTGGGAAGGTGACCCTGTATCAGGAGTAAGGTCCCAAAGGAGAGCAAACATCTCAGAGACAGCCCCTGCTCCCACGGTTAGCACTGTCACAAGAGGACCAAGCTGCAAAACGGTAACATATATGCAGAGTGCCCGGGTTAGTTCCATTCAGAATCCCTGGGTTTCAGCTCAGTTTCTGTTAGCTCCTGTGAGCCCACGTAGTTGATTCTGTGAGTTTTCTTATGGTTCATATCATCTTTTCTCCCTCTTCTGCAAGATTCGCGAGATCAGCCTAGTGTTTGGCTATAGGTCTGCATCTGTTTCCATCTGTTGCTGGATGAAACCTCTCTGATGACAGTTCTGCTAGGCACCAACCTATGAGTAGAGCAGAATACCAAAAGGCACCATTACATTGATATTTTTCCCTCCAGTCGTGTTTGGTTCTATCCCAGGTCTCTGGGTCATCCAACCTGTGGGTCCTGGTGTTTCAGGCAGGGTCATGATGAGATTATTCTCCTAGACAGGTTCTAGGCTAGACCTGTCATTAGTTGGTTACCCCTTCAATCTCTAGGCCACTTTTACCCCAGTACATATCACAGGCAGGGACAATTGTAGATTGAAGGTGATATGGCTGGATTGGTTTCCCACTCTTTCACTCCAAGTTTTGCCTGTTCACAAGGGATTGTCAGGTCCGTTCCTGCTATGAATCTGCTATTGCTAGGAGTCTAAGCCGGGGTCATCCTTGTAGATTTCTGAGAGATTCCCTTGCACCAGATTTTTAGATGGCCTTGCTTTCTAGTAGTCTCTTTTAGGACTCTCCCCTCAGTTCCCTCACTTACAACCTGACCTCTCATGTTCCCATCCCCTTCTTCTCAGAATTCACTCATAAAATGTCTTCTATTTATCCTTCCCAGGGAAATCTGGGTTTTCCTGCCTTGTTACTTAGTCTCTCTAGGTCTGTTGGTTATAGCAGTTATCCTTTATTTTACAGCTAACATCTCCTATGAGTGCATACACACCATGTTTGTCTTTCTGCGCCTGGGATACCTCATTCAAGATGTTTTTTTTCTAGTTTTATACATTTGCCTTCAAATTTCATTGTTTTTAACAGCTGAGTGATGCTCCATTATTTAAATGGAATGTATCACATTTCCTTTATCCATTCCTCTATTGAGGATCATTCATGTTGTTTCCAGGTTCTGGCTATTACAAATAAAGTTGATGTAAACATAGTTGAGCAAGCATCCTTGTGGTATGATCAAGCATCCTTTTGATATACGCCGAAGAGTTGTAATGCTAGGTATCTAAGTATCATTACAATTATATCTCAGGGTCTTGTGGTATATTGATTCCCAGTTTCTGAGAAACTATCTTTTGATTTCCAAAATGGTTGTACAAGTTTGCACTCCCACCAGCAATGGAGGAATGTTTCCCTTCCTTGCTGCACATCCTTTCTAGCATGACCAGACGTTTGTGTTTTTAGTCTCAGCCATTCTTACAGGCGTAAGATCGAATCTCATAGTCATTTGGATTTGCATTTTAATGATGAATAATGATGTTGAACATTTCTTTAAGTATTTCTTGGCCATTTGATGTTCCTCCATTCAGAATTTTCTGCTTAGGTCTGTACTTCATTTTTAGTCAGATTATTTGATTTTTTGTTCTCTAGTTTTTTGAGTTCTTTATATATTTTGAAAATCAGCCCTCTGTCAGATATGGGTTTGGTGAAGATATTTTAGATTTCATTAAGTTAGTGATCTGACCTATTGATGTGAGCTTGATTTTAATGTCTGCATTTTTGGTGTCCTGTTCAGGAAGTTGTCTCTTGTGCCAATGGGTTCGAGGCTTTTCCTCACTTTTCTTCTATCAGTTTCAATATATGTTGGGATCTTTGATTCACCTGAACTTGTGTGGGATGATTGATTTGAATTTATTTCTACATACTGGCATCCAATTATGTCCTCACCATTTTGTAGAAGATGGCTTCTTTTCTCCGTAGTATAATTTTGGCTTCTTTGTCAAAAAGTAGGTGTCCATAGATGTGTACATTTATATCTGGGTTCTTAATTCAACTCCACTGATCCACCTGTCTGTTTATGCCAATACCATGCAGGTTTTATTACTATAGCTTTGGTAGTAAAGCTTGGAATCAGGGATAACGATAAGCTCTAGAATTTCTTTTACTGTATAGGATTGTTTTAGTTATGCTGAGCTTTTGGTTTTTCCATTTGAAGCTGAGTATTTTTCATTCAAGGTCTGTGAAAAATTGTGTTGGGATTTTAATGGGGGATTGCATTGAATCTTTATATTACTTTTTATAAGATGGCCATTTTTACTATGTTAATCTTATTGATCCTTGTGCATGGGAGATTTTTCCATCTTCTGATATCATCTCCAATTTTTTCTTCAAATACTTGAAGTTCTTGTAATATAGGTCTTTAACTTACTTAATTAGAGCTACACCAAGATAATTTTTAATGTTTGTGTTTATTATAAAAGGTATTAATTTCCTGATTTCTTTCTCAGCCCATTTATCATTTGTATGCAGAAGGCTACTAATTTCTTTGAATTAATCGTGTCCATTCACTTGATTAGAGGTGTTTATGTCATGCTCCCTGGTAGAATTTTTTGGTTGCTTATGTATACCATTATATAATCATCAAATAATAATACTTTAAATTCTTCCTTACTAATTTTTATCCCCTTGATTTAGATTAGTTCTCTTATTGCTCTAGCTATAAAGTCTTGTATTATGTTGAGTAAGTATAGAGAGAGTGTACATTTTCTTGTTCCTATTTGTAGTGGAATTGTTTTGAGTTTCTCTCCATTTAATTTGATGTTAGCTGTCGGCTTGCTGTACATTGCTTTTATATTTACCTATGATCCATGTATCCCTAGTCTCTCTAAGACTTTTATCATAAAGAATTGACGATTTTGTCAAAGGCTTTTTCAGCATCTGATAAGATTATCATGTATTTTTTATTTCAGTTTGTTTATTGGTTGATTTCAGTAATACAATTATTTTGTATGTTGAACCATCTTGCTACTCTAGGATGCACCCTATTTGACAATGTTGGATGATCTTTTTGAATTGTTCTTGGATTCTGTTTGCCAGTATTTTTAATATTACGTATTATGAGTGACATTGATGTATAACTCTATTTTATTTTGGTTAGTCTTTGTGTGGTTTGGTTATCAAGGAGACTGTTTTCTCATAGAAAAAAATTGGCAATCTTCTTACTGCTTTCTGTTTCTATTGTGGTATAATTTGAGGAGTATTGGCATTATCTGGTAGGTTCTGTGTTGAAAACATCTGGCCTTGGACCTTTTCATTTTTTGGTTGGGAGACTTCAATGATTCCTTTCATTTCCTTAGGGATTATAGGTCAACTTAAATTGTTTATCTGATCTCAATTTAATTGTAGTAAGTGACATCTATCTCAGAATTTATCCATTTGTTTTGGATTTTCCAACTTTGTAGAGTACAAGTTTTTAAAGTATTACCTAATGAACTTCCTTGGAGTCGGTTATGTCCCTTTTTTCATTTCAGATTTTGTTAATTCCAGTATTCTCTCTCTGCCTCTTAGTTAGTTTGGATAAGGGTTTTCCTGTTTAGTTACCTGATTTTTCACAACGACAATAAAAACATATGTGATAGATACAATAGAGTAACCCACATAGGGTCACATAGTTGTGTGCTTGGTTCCCAGTTGCTAGAGCTTAGTAAGCATCAAAAAAGTTGGCCTTATTGGAGAAGGACTAACACTAATGGTGGTCACTGAGGTTTTTCAAAGGTCACAACAGTCCCAGTCTGCCTCTTGATTGTGTCTCATGATGTGAGGTTTCAGTTAATGCTCCAGTGTCATGACTCCACTATGATTTCCTTGGACTCTAAATCTCTGAAACTGTGGCTGAACTCTAAATTAAAAACTTGCTTTTATAAATTGTCTTGCTCGTGGTGTTTTATCCCAGTGATTG
>JAQHUG010000626.1:171154-186246 GCA_028555095.1 Dicrostonyx torquatus
CTGTGCATTACCATGCGGCTGTGGCCTACCAGCAAAGTTTCAGCTTGTCTGTGTCCAGTATTGGCTCCATGGCTTCTACCTGACTCTGCCTCCTTTCTCCCTGCATTTAGTTTAGTTTTCCCTTCTTACCTCTATTAGTTTGCCTTATCACAGACCAAGACAGTTTCTCTATTATGATAGATAAGAATGATATTCACATCATAGAAAGGAGAATCCCACATCAAATACTATACCATTAATAAGTTCAAAATCAGGGAACTGAGAACCCAAACCCCTGGTAGGGACTCCCAGATCCTGTCCACCTGAACATGCAACCCTGGAACAGTGAGGCATCCTGTAGTCCTTACCACAAGTATCCACCTTCAAAATTCATTCATTCACATGCTAACATCCAACACACCCAGCAAGTTACCAGGAGAATTCTTGTCGTCCCATGTCCTCAACTCCAGCCTTTACTCAAAATTTTGTGATTAAAAAGGATTTAAGGTATTGTCATCAATAGAGAATCTGTAGAAAGGATACTTGACAAAACACTTTGGTCTGGATAAAAGTTTAAAAATGCTCAAGAGGACAGAGAACAAACAATTCCCAAGTAATCAAAAGAGGTCTAGAAAACAACAGCAGATGGTAGGAATTAATGCATTCTGCTAAATATTAACCACCAAGATTAATCATCTTTTTTTCCTAATAAAGAGACTAACACAATGAATTAGAAAACAGGATCAATCTTTTTACTGCTTCCAAAATTCCTACCTCACCATAAATTGTAGATATTATCTTGGGATAAAAGAAAGAAAAAGGAACTCCAACGAAATGGAACAAGTAAATGAGGAGTTATAAAATTTTATACCTGATAATATATATTTTAAACCAGAACTAATCAGAAGAGATAAGAAAATTACCACCAAAAGGATATTATAACTCTAAACACACATGTACCTAACAGAAACAACCAATTTCAGTAAAAAAAAAAAAAATACTATTAAACTTCAAAAAACACCTATTGACCTCCAACACAGTGATAGTGGTTGATTTCAGTACCCCATAGTAAATATTAGTTTATCTCAAAGAAACTGGACAGAGAATCTCTGGAGTTAAATTACATCATAAATCAAATGGATATAACAGACTTATATAGAATGCTCCACCAAAACTTAAATAATTCACACTATTCTCAGTGGAATCTAGAATTTTCTTGAAAGTTGGCAACATATAAGAATACAAAACTTAAGGATTCAATAAAGACATTTATAAGAGTAAATATTGTAACACTAAGTATCTACATCAAAACATTTGAGAGATCTCATGTTAATATTTAATGATGTACATATAAGTTTGGAAAAACAAGATCAAACAACAAGCAAAAGTAGTATAGAGGAAGAGATAATCTAAAACCTGAAATGAAATTAATGATAGAGAAATTTAAAACATCACAAGTAATACTGAAAATATTCTTTGGAAAGATTATGAAAATTAACCAGAAGTTAAGAGAGGACCCAAATTGAAAAAAAAATGAGAAATTAAAATGGAACATTATAACAGACACTGAGTTAATTCAGAAAATCAAATGGATATAGGTTAAAATCTATATTACAGTAGACTGGATATGAAAGAAATACTTGAATTCTTAGATATGTACGAATTACAAAAGAATTGGAGACAGGTTTAAAGGTAATTTATGTGCTAGTGCATCTAGGAATGAAAGAGCAATCCTCTTTACAGATCCAACTATTTAATGATTCTACCATAACTTATAGAATATAGAAATTTGTTGAAGCAATTACAAAAAAGATAATTGTAGTTGAATTGCCTCAAATACATAGCTGTACTAATTCATTTGATTCATAAAATTCAGAAGATAATGTTACACATATAATTTAGAAATATAAAAACCATGAAGATGATTAAATTTGCTACAGTAATGAATGTATTTTAATATTCAAACATTTTAAACCATAACCTACTTCATTAAAATAAAGAAAAACCATAGCATTCCTAATAATAAAATAAAATCTATCATCTGTTACTTTCAACTATTGCCAAGATAATTACAAAAAAAAGAATTTTAAACTAATGATAGAACTTTGTGAGTAACTCTCCCATTCACTCTGGGTTTTCGGATGGGCTGGTTTTCTGAAGGTCTTGTGCATGCTGTCTCAGGTGCTGTGAGTTCCTGTGTGCAACAGCCATTTTGTGCCCCCAAATTTTTGTTTTGCTGCAGGCATCGATTAACTCTGACGTTTACAATATTTCAGTCACTTCTGAAATTATCATTGATAATGAAGAGTGGGAAGTGTCAAATAAATGTCTCATTTAGTGTTGAGAACTAAATAGTCTCTAGTTCTCTACAGGTTGACCAGTTATGGGACTATGTTTTTGGAGACCAGCTTCAATAAATATACAAGGGTAGGGTCATGGGGATTAGAAAAATAAGTAAAGAGAATGAAGACGTGAGTGAAAAAAAAAAACCAGAAAAGTACGACAATATTGTTATCTCCCTAACGGAGTAAGAATTTAGTTGGATCCTTAGAATTTTGTTTGAAGTAGAAACAGATCTACTGCGCAATACTTGAAATACAAGGTCTGGATATTAGTCACACCTGTTGACAATAACCTTGAGAGAACAGAATTCGCTGAAGGACCCTGTTTAAGGTAGAAACAGACAATAACCTGGAAGGAACAGAAATAACAAATAACATTTGGTCCAGGGTGGAATGGATCTATTTTCACTTGTCTTAACCTCCAAAACACTAAGTAACCACACCCTAGGTCAGGGTGTGTAACCATAGTTGTTGTCAACAACTTGGAGCAAATGGAAACTCTTTTACCTTCAGAAAAGGTGAAAATAGGTTCACATTTTGGGGCCTCCACACCATGTATTAGTCAATAGCTACTATAACATGAAGCTTCTCTGATGAAGATAAAAGGTTCATTTATCTGTGAATTGAAAACAAAACTTGGGGGACATTTTACTATTATAGTTGCTTAACATAACATTAGCAGTGGATTCCTCCTCAAGGCCTATGACAGTCAGTAAGTAATATTTTATGCAATTAACAGTACTAGGGTTGAGGTCCACCTTGTTGAACAAACTTTAAACTAAAGCAGACAGTTGTTGATTGCTGATATGACATTATGACACTATTCTACCAGTGGCCTTGTCTTGTCAGGTCAGTCATTAATGCAACTGGCAGGGTATGCAGCCTGATAAGACTGTTGTTTACCTGTTACTGTTGGTTTCTCTGGTAGCAGTCTTTGCATCTTTAAACACGAGGAACATTAGCCAGTCAGGATCAGGCTTCCAGATTAGCAATATGATCGATATAATCATCAAGTTCTGCGGGGTAACTAAGGATAATGCGAATAGCTGGAGTGCTTGGAGGTTCATAGAACCTCACTGACCTACAACTGCAAAAGGGGTAAACAATACTTGGCACAATGCTTTTCATCTGTCAGAATCATTATCTTTTTTTGTAGGATAACTCCATCTAAATCGCTTTTACGTATATGTATGTATACACACTAAATATTGGTGAGTTTCTATCATAGGAGTTTCATAGAATATTTTCAAAGGTCTAAAGTGTTAATTGTTCTTCCTCCATACTCACTGTTGTACTCTACCCTCCCAGTACCCACACCAGGTAATTGTATTCTACTTTCCTTGTAATACCAACATCAGTCCTTGTAAGTTTCCTGACTTCTATGGGTACTCTAATTTAAACACCCATATCTATATTTTTGACATTTATTTCTAGGTTATGAGATCATAATATTTCTTAAATTGCTATTATTTCCAGTTTACTCCACCTCATTTTAAAATAAGAAAGTTTTGTTTCACGGCTGAGCAATTGGTAATTGCTGTGCTCTTTCCTAGATTAGTATGTTTCTCCTGCTCTCAGTATTCATTAATTGTCTCTATTTTGTTTAGGATTGAGACCACCAACCCAAAAATCCATGTTAGCATATCTATTGTTGTTTTTGCAGTCATACTGGTGAGGCATTATGTGGGCAGCTTCCAACATTCATAGTGGACACAATCTGACAGCAGTTTCCCTGATTCTCTGGTTCTTAAAATCTTTTCTGCCCCTATTTTTTTCCTTTTTTTTATTGTTATAAGAAAAATTTACATATACTTCCCTTGTCCCAGGCCCTCCCACTCCCCCACTATCCCACCTCGCTGCTCCCCCTGCTTCCTTAAGAGGGGGCAGGATAGCCTGCCCTGTGGGAAGCCCAAGGCCCTCCCCCCTCCATCCCGGTGTAAGAAGGTGTGCATCCATGTAGAATAGGTTCCAAAAAAAGCCAATACATGCAGAAGAGATAGGTCACTGTGCCATTATCAGTCCCCATTGGCAGCCACATTCAGAGATTCCGGTTTGGTCATATGCTCATTCAGTCCAGATGGATTTGATGAGCTCCCAATAGATCAGGCACACTGTCTCTGTTGGTGGGCCAGTCCCTCACGGTCCTGACTTCCTTGTTCATTTTCTCCCTCCTTCTGCTCTTCCACTGGACCTTGGGAGCTCAGTCCCTTGCTCTGATGTGAATGTGGGTCTCTGGCTCTATCTCCATCCATCATGCAAAATTTATATGGTTATTCACCAACGTAACTATGAGACAAGGCCAGTTCAAGCACCCTCTCCTCTGCTGCCCAAGTACCTAGCTGGAGACATCCCTGTGGACACCGGGGATCCCCTCTAGAGACAAGTCTCTTGCCAAACCTAAAATGACTCCCTTAATGTAGATTTCTTTTTTCCTTCTCCAATATCTCCACCCTTCCTCCATCTCCACCCTCCCACACCCCCAAGCTCTCCCCAGTTCTTCCCTTCTCCCTTCTACCACCCTCCCTTTTGCCTAGCCCCACCCACAACCCCTACCTCCACCCCCATCCCCACACCCGTGCTTCCAACTTTTGTTTGGCGATCTTGTTTGCTTCCGATTTCCAGGAGGATCTATATATGTTTTTCTTTGGGTTCACCATGCTAATTGGCTTCTCTAGGCTTGTGAGTTTTAAGCTTAATGTCCTTTGTTAATGGCTGCGGTCCACTAATGAGTGAGTACATATCATACTCATCTTTTAGGGTTTGGGATATCTCACTAAGGATAGCCCCTATTTTTGAAATGATTTCTGGGCCTTTGGTTATGGAATTACATTGTAGATTTATCCTTTGAAATTGAGCTCCAGAACTCTCGATTTTGATTGGTTTTTGTTTCCTGTAGTGGGCTTTGTTGCAAAGAGAAGTTTCTTTGAATTAAGGTGAAGACTATCCTTATCTTTGGATATAAGGACAATAATCAGAATACTACAGTTAGCTGTGAGTATAAGGAATACTTTTAGAATATGATCAAGGGTTGTGCTTGTTTGGTAAAGTGGTAGTTGTGGGTTCTCCTTCAAAGTCTGTGACTTTAGTATTTCTAGGATGATATTGCTCCTGGAAAGTGGGTCTTAAATCCAAGTAATGATATTAAGCCTGAAAAAGTTGTATTTAAATATTTAGGAAAACACACACACATGCACAGACATTCACAAAAAAATAATTAAGAAAGACAGAAGCCATGAATTCATGAGAATAAAGAAATTTACATGGAAGGGTTTGAAAAAATAAAGTGAAGGGGGACTTTATGCAATTATATTATAATCTTAAAAAGTGAGAGATAATTTACAAAAATAAATTGAATCCTATTATTAGGAATTCAAGTTGATATTGGTAAACATTCAAAAAATATTTTGTTTCATAATTTCACACAGAGGCACAGAAAAATTTTCTTATTTTCATCCCATGATCTTCTCCTGTCCTATTTCTGCTGCTGTAGAAACCTCTTCTAGAGAGATCATTTTTTTACCTTCTTATCTTTTCTACTTATTTATTTGTTATATATATGACCCACTGAATTTAATTAGTGCTGCTTGCATGAGTAAGGTTATTTATTTGAGCAAACAAAATGTGCCCATTGCAACAACAATAAGGAATATTATTTCCCCTCCCCCATAAACTATTACTTGCTCCTAGCTTCTCAAAGAGGGGTGGAGTCTCACTAGCTCTTCCATGAAGGATTACCAAAATAGGCAGTCTTGTTCAGGTCTTGTATAGGTACTCACAACTACGACGGCTTCATAAGTATAATAGCTATACCATGTACAAATGACAGTGTTTCACTCTGCTCTTCAATCCTATGCCTCTTGTATTTTTTGTCTTCTCTGACATCATGTACTGTGACTGCTCCCTTAAGAACTTAATAGTCAACAATCACATGATCTCATAATTTAGACTGGTTGTGAGTTTCTGCATTCCCTGAACCAACTGTATAAAGAGAGTCCTTTTATTAAGACTGAAAGAAGCAATATGTAAGTATAAACATAAATATTTTGTTGGCCATTAGACAACATACCTATTTTTGCAAAATATCAGTAGTGGCGCTCTTTCGAGGCCACTTTGCATAGTGGACCCATATTTCCTGGCATCATGTTATTATTGGCATGCAGCATGCACATCTGGGTAAGACTGTCAATAAAAATCTTTTATTTCCCAGCAACATACACTGCCCTCTCTGAGAGCACAAAAGCAGGCTATCAGATTATTTCCACTAGAGTTCCAACTTCATTTCCTTAATGTTCTACAATCAATACGCATGTCATCAATAACAGGTTCTTGCCGTCTGGTTCTGGTGGACACTCAAGAACACACAATTTATATTGTTGTGTGTTCCTCTGATGCCTCTATTCACTGAAAACTCAGGGAGAAATAATCTACACCTGATACTGAAATAGATTATGTCTTCTGAGAACAGAATTATCAATCCATGTAGTGTGTTTTTGTTAAAAAATTTATGTTTTTAAATATTATTTTTAATAGTTTAAATTGAATAATTCTTTTTTTTTATATTTTTAGTTTTGTTTCACTCACTCAGACCCTCTTACAATTCATATTTATACCCTATCTCCGTTTCAAACCTTTTCACCCCAGTACTCCCACCCTCTAGTGCCATATCACATAAGGTATATTCCCCTCCCTAACTTCCTCTTCTTGTGGTAAATTTTTAACTTTATTGTATTTAAAGACATTCAGTACAACTTAAACATAAAAAAATCCACAACTTTGAAGCTAGAATGCAAATATGAAAGAGAATGTACTGAACATGAGTTTACTCATGATAAAATATTTCCAAGTTCCATCTGTTGTTCTACAAATTTTGTGATTGTTTTCTTTACAATTGGATAAAATTTTATTGTATATATGTATCACATTTCCACTCATATATTGATGGACATGTAAGCAGATTCCATTTCCTTGTTACTGTGATTAGGGGAGTGTTGTATAATATTATTTTAAGATATGTTACATTTGTTTATGCTGTGGAACATTTATTTGTTTAGTGATGCAAAGATGTGTTATAATTTTTATGTTGAATTTGTTTAACTCTGTGAAGCTCTGTTACTTTGCCTGTCTCAAAATTAATGTGTTTAGCTTCCTCTTCAGACCAAACAATGTCTTCCAGTATCTTTTGTATAAATAATTGACGCTCATGAATAAATTTAGTCTATTTTCCTTCCAGGAATTCTCCTTTTTCTTTTCTCATTCATGCCAGATAGTTTTGCTGAGTATAGTATTCTGCATTGATTGATGTGCCCTTCAGAACTTGAAAACCATCATTCCAAGTTTTTGTTTTTAAACTTTCTCTAGAAAAAGTTATTTTGATGAGCTGCACCTTGCAGATGACTGGGTGTTTCTATCTAGCAGTTTTTAACACATATCTTTCTGCTACACATTTAGTGTTTAATCTATGACATAACAGGCACAGGCTCTTTTATACTTCTATATGTGGTATCTTTATTCTTTTTCCACTCCTTCCTTGTTGAGGAAAAATTGTTTTAGATAAGATTTTTCTTTGTAAATTTTTTCTTTTTAATTTTGTATGTGTGTGTGTGTATGTGTGTATGTGTGTGTGTTTACATTCAAAGGCACATGTATACAAAGTCCAGAAGACATCTTTGTGGGACCATTTCTCTTCATTACCACTATGTGAGTTCTATCAATTGAACACAGGCTTGTACAGTAGATTCTCTAAACTGCTGAGTCATTTCATTGATCTTTAAAAATATTTTACATGATTTTGATATGGAGATTTTCTCCTTTCTATGCCTGTAATTCGTGTATTTGAGTATTCCATGGTTTCTCAAAGATATTACAAGTTCTGTTCGTATATGTAAATACAGTTTTTAGTGTTTCTTAGCATACCAACTTATCCACTTCATTTCCTACCATTGACAATTTTCCCTGCCCATGATATACTGTACTGGCAACCTTTCCATTATGATTTTATTGAACTTTTCATCACACCACTTTAGATTTCATTTTCATATCCTCTATTGAAGTCCTCATTTTATTCAGCTGTTTATTCATGGTCATTCATTTGTGTGTGTGTGTGTGTGTGTGTGTGTGTGTGTGTGTGAATATACTTGCAATCATTCCTTTGAAATCTTAATCTGGTATTTTAACCAAAATTACCGCATTACAGATGAGACGTGTTCTCTTGGTTTTGCATTGTTACATGCTACTTATGTTTTTACATTGAGATTTGGGTCATGTTTTTTAGTTGAAGCATTTGCATCATTCTACATACATGGTTTATAATATGGTTGGTGTCATTTTCCTCTCATTAGGCTAGTGTTCGGGCTGGTAAGGTTTATCCCCAGAACTCTCCTGATTAGAAGCTTCTGACAGAAATGATTGTTGTTACACAGGGTGAGCTCACAATTACAACATCACCTATGTTACTGTCTTAAGTCTATCCCAGCTCCTAGAAGGCTGTTCCTCCACTGTTGATTCTTCTTTGATGGGAGTCATGTTTCTTTCTCTTCAATTTCTGAAGAATGCGCTGGACATGTGTCTTGATCTGGTTCCAGCACTGGCTCTGAAGCATTTTCCTATCGCGGCTCTGACTTTGTCTGTAATTCTAGATTTGATTTTGTTTTTGATTCTGTATTAGGTATGTTTCACTCTAACTTGATGTCTGGAAAGGCTATACAAGTGGGTTTCTTTATTTTAAAATACATTTTCAGTACTCTCACATTAACTGATCAATGTTTAGTATTTCTTCCACTGAACATTTATTTGCTTGTCTAGGTGTGCAACAATCAGTTCTGGAGACAATTGCTGCTGATTCATAGTTAGGAAACCTGTGGTAATCCAGGATTGACTATGTAGCCCAAATAGAAAATTTATGTTGGGTATGAGTGAAGTCTGGTTTTGAGCTAAGAATTAGGATCATGACCTTCCTAACATGGGGCCAGTCCAAGTTCACCTGGGTCACAGCTCATAAGTGTGTGTGTGTTAAAGATTGATATGGCTATTTTATGAATACTTATGTTTGTCTTCTTTAGCTTTTATGTATTATGTGTTTATAGGTGCCAATGGAGAACAAAGGAATACTTTGGGCACCTTAAGAATAAAGTTAAGTATAGTTGTGAAATGCCATGTGGGTACTGAGAACCAAATCAGATCTACTAAAAGAGTGGTAAGTATTCTTAACAATTTCTATGTCTCCAGTCTTGGCCCATATTATTTTTAGAATCAAGGTCAAACAATATTTAATGAAATTCTTCTTATACAATCTAGTATTACTTGTGAACACTAAAATATTCTTTTAATTTTACAACTTCATTTAACCTTGATCCTCTGAAAATTTTCAAGAATCCATTCATTATTGTTATATTCTTATTTTTGCATAAGACATCTGAAAGAAACTATATATACAAAAGTTGTGTTTATGTGAAAGAAATATTTCTGTTAATAATAGAATATCTGTGTGTATAAAATTATACATTGAAACAAAATAAGCATAAAATATGCTAAATATTTCACAAGGAGTAAGCAAAACTGAAATAGTATCTGTAATTTGTGGAGATAAAGTCACCATTCAGGTCGTTTGAAGTCTTGGAAAAATTTCTGTACATAGAAATTTGGTTTCTGTTTGCTTCTGGATGATACGGGTCATTTATCTGATAGAAGTCACTGGCTGGTCATGGCATGTGACTTCCAAGAAGACACAAAGCCATCATATTCTTCTCCTTGTTCAAATGAGTCTGACCTCCATGGAAAGCAACTTTGATTTTAAGATCTATTTTTATTACATTAGGCCATAGAGGTAATCTTTCTATGCTAAACATCATTTGATTATTGACTTATTAGAGGGGCAAAAGCTGTTTTGCCATGTGATAACATGTATTCACAAAAGAATCATCAAGGACCTTTGAAAGTACAAGTAGTACCCTTAGAATTTTGTATTTGAGAGTATTGTGTTCCTTTGAGGTTATGGGGTAGCTTCAGAATTCTTGAAACTTGGGCTATGTTCTATATGTATTACAAAGTTGGAAGATGAGAAAAACATAGGGAATCTATAATTTGAAGACATAGCTTCTTCGTCTAATAAAATTAGCCGTAAGCAAATGAAATACATTAATAAATTTTAAAACATGAATAAAGAGCAAGTATGGAGGATTAAGCAAATTACCAAGTCACATACATTACAGAATTTTAATGGTATTTTTAGAAAAAGTATACTCTTATGACTTATATTGAAATTTTCTAAATATTTTCAACAAGGAAGCTTGTATTATCACTTAGGACTTTGAATAATAGTAAAAAATACAGAAAGTCCAACCAATAAAGAAAATCAAAGCAAAATAGCCTCAAGAATATTTGAACGTAGATTATAGGAGAGCTTTACATATTGCTATAGCTACATGTATCTACTTTCATGCCCTCCAGTAGCATAAGGATGGGAATATAGCATTCAGTCAAATACGATTTTGCTTCTAGCACTTTTTTGTTAATAGGACCAAATTCTACTCGAAAGGCAATTCAGTCTTTTAGAGTAGTACCGTCTCTCTCTTGCCTTCACTCTATATAATATGTGTGTTTATACATATGTATTATACATATGCACATATATTAACTATATTACATCTATACATATGTATTAAGCACTGCATTTTATAAAGTTTTAAATTATAAAAAGGTGTATGTTCTTGTGAGTGAAAATACAATATCATATTTTTTTATGTTAAGAGTTTCAAGCAAAATTATTATGTGCCTGCTATTGCACATAATGGATTTACAACGTAGTGAAGGCAGAGCAGAAAAGTCATATAAAGCTTATAAAATAGATTAGAAGGATTTTATTACCTGCATAAAAGATGGCTTCTAAAGGCAGTATGATCTTCTCAGAAAAAAAAAAGAAGAAGAAAGTAGAAAAGAAGGAAATGGGTTAAAATTTATTAAAGAGACCTCTACATAGTCATATTAGGGTATGTTACAACTTCGAGTTGTATACATTTCTGCCCATGTTTAATTTAAAGTTTTAAGTTCTTAGCATACAGTTCAACAAAAAACCATGGAGGTTAACAATGCCCACATATATATTGCAATTATATTATAAAAGTAGAAGAGACAGATTCTTTGGATTCATTCAACTCTGTAATAGATGCTCAACAAGAAAGGAAATCGGATGGTTATATCCAAATGGTTATATCGGTTACCAATAAGCATGGTACCTGAAAGATAAAAACAATTATTATTTTATTTTTGAGAATATGATAATATGTCCCTTCGCTTTTCTGCCCCAAACCATCCCATATAGCCATCCTTAGTCTTTTTCAAATTCATGGACTCTTTTTCCTTTATTTACGGTTACATACATACATACATACATACATGCATGCATACATACATTCTTTAGATACAGATATATACATACACACACACACACACACACACACACACACACACACACATATATATATATATATATATATATATATATATATATATATGATACTGCATACTTAGGAATATACCCTACTAGAGTATCATAGTGCTAGTTGTATGTAGGTTCTCAGTTCAAATTTTATAAATGATGACTATTTGCTTTAATAATTTGTTGCAACCTAGAATCACTTGGGAAGTGACATTTTTGTTGGTGTTGTTTTGTCTTGAATTTTGAGAGAAGGTTTCTCTGTGAAACAGTCCCGACTGCTGTGAAACTTGCTTTGTAGACTAGGTTGACCTGAAATTCACAAAGATGTGCCTGCCTTTGCTTATCTATTGCTGGGATTACAATTAAATGCCACCATCTCAGAGGGTAGAAGGGGAGGGGAGAGGCAGGGAGAGGAGCAGAGAAAAATGTATAGCTCAACAAAATCAAGAAAAAAAATTGTCATTAAAAAGCATTTATTGACTAAACTTTATAGCAAGTAAACTCCTGTTAGGTACTGTAAGTTATAGAAGAGAAATGAGAAGTTTGAAGGAGTGTGGTTTGATTTTTGTTGTAGTAGTCAAAGTTCTGCAGGTTTGTCTGAATTCCAACTCAATTTTAAAAATCTATGAAGACAGGAAGCAAATAAAATGTGGCTTCTCTCATATATTTAAGCAGTTATATACTTTTCAAAATGTAAAATAGCATGTATATTGCAACTACAATATTTTTCATATGTAGAAAAATCTTATAAATCTTGTTTCTTGTTTTGTTTTGCTTTGACACTTAAATGAGAACAAGGTGTGCTATTTCTCATTTAATATACACCAGACGTATGTGCTTCAACAACAAGATTGATGAAATTCAGCATACTTTCATCAAGAAATTTAGTAGGTAAGAGGAAATTTGGATGGGAAGACATTTAAGGTGGAAAGCTTTTATCAAGGAGCAGGGTAGGGTGAGTAAGAAGATTAAGGTGTGAAATCAAATGAAGGTTGTACAAATAAAGTAATGTAGAACCGTACTATCTGTAACTCATAGTGATATTTTATGATCTAACAAATAAAGCTTGCCTGAAGATCATAGTGCAAAGCTAGCCACACTAGTCAGTCATGCAGTCTAGGCCATGGCGACACACACCTTAAATTCCAGCAGCTACACAACCGCCATGGAGGCCATAGGGAGGAACACAATGCAGGATGAAACAGAAATTTGCCCTGTTTTCAGTCTGAAGATGTCGTAGTGGTAAGAGCTCTATAGTGGTTGGCTGCTTTGCTTCTCTGTTCTCTCAGCCCCAATATCTGTCTTTGGGTTTCTATTAGTCTTGCTACAGTAACCAAATAAAAAGAAAACATAAACAGGTTGAAGGGAGAAATCCTGAATCTATAGGTAATGCTGCTCTTCTAGAACAGTAGCATACCAAACACAATTCCAAGTGCCAGGTATAATATAGCTTCATATTTTCAAAGTAATCCAGATTACTGTTGATCTTTTCAGTTGGTCAAAGAAAATATTAGTTCTTAAAACCATTAATAAGCAGAATGAATCCTATCATTTTGTCATAGACTTCTGAATTGTTTTGGATGGGTAGAATTAGAATGAGAGCACGGTAGTCTGTTTTTAGAAGAATATATAGTTAGTTATTTGGTGTTTAAGAAAGGGCGTACATAATCCATGCTGTCCTAACTCATTACATAAGCCAAGCTGTCCTGAGACTTTTAACACTTATTCCTTAGTCTTCTAGGTACTGGGGTTGTATTTCTACATTATGAGTTTGTTTATCATATGACATCTCAATGTATTTGTTTTGCTTTGACTGAGTAATAAAGAGCAGACATTTAAGTTCCCACAGTACTAGAGATATGAAAGTATAAGCACAGCGCACATACAGATCCAAAATATAGTGAGGGGGTTACCTTCCATGAAATTTTGCTGCTGTGCAGTTATGTGGTAATGAGGAAAGAGATGATGACTGCATCCTCACATGGCAGGATGTGAAGGATTTGCTAGATTGTGGTGTGGTACTTCCTGTAAAAATCATTAACTCATTTCATGAGGGGAGACATATATATTCAAAATCCCCAAATATGAAGTTTATCAGTTTATGTTTAAAGCTCCTATATTCAAGACATGGAATAAATCCATTAGCATAATAATCATGTTTTTGGTAGGAAAATAGTATAAATATTATATAGGGCAATACTAGTACATTCATTATAGTCATCCATGTAATGATGAAATCTCAGTTTTTAAAAGGAAAGAAACAAAGTAGAAAACATTTCTATAAAGTAAATGATTATATAAAAAGGAATTCTTAACTAGATGTAAGGACTTATATTTATATTCACACTGATAACAGCTGGTTGTTTTATTTACCTGTTTATAAAATGTAATTATTGAATTTAGTTGGCTTGATATTTACAGTGTATGAATTTCTTATTCATACTATTGTTATTTATAATATATATTATTTTGCTCTTATTACATATTTTCTCTCTTTCCCTTTATTCTTTGGTTTTAAATGTTCATAAACTTTATTAAAACTACATGCAAGTAAAATAATCATCATAAACTGAAATGAACTATATCCAAGGTTTATACATTGCAAGAAACTTCTATATAATATGAATAATTATTCCTAAGCTGTAGAATTCACATTTGATTACATATTCACTATCAAATATATTATATGTATTTACCTATCACTGAAAATGAAAATTAAATAACAGAAATAGAACTAGAAAAAATAGTTAACTTTGTATCCTTTTACATAACTCATGTCTGTTACCTGCATTCTTTCTTCTTCCCCTAGTATTTATCATCTCTTCTGTTTTGCTGTTATTCTCCACCCACACACACATATTTTATAATGATTTACTATTATAAGTGGCACATATGGGGAGAACCCAAATTTTTTATTCTTTTTGAGATTTTTTATATCAATTTTTAATTATACATTTTAAGTCCATTCTTTTCCCAACAAATTTCATATAATTTTCCATAGGCCTTGGTAGAGGAATTTTTACAGTGATAAATGCTCATCTAAAACAATCTGAGAGATATTTAATAAATAACATAATGATGCACCTCAAGGCTCTTGAAGAACAGCAAGTAGTCAGTCATAATCATGGAAGATGGGAAAAATAATAGAGATTAGGGAAGAATTCAATTAAACAGAGATTAAAAGAACAGCATGCAAAATTAAACAAGTGAAGAATTGGCTCTTAAACTAAGTTTAAGAATGGCATGCTCTTCCTCAATCTGAGCAAAACAGTGAAGGAGAGAATACAAATTCAAATTAATATCAAAAGGTTGCTACTAAAACTGACTCCAATTTTTTT
>JAQHUG010000626.1:196126-206344 GCA_028555095.1 Dicrostonyx torquatus
TATTATGAAAACTCTACTTTTAAAGAAATTTACTTCTCCCTATGCGTATTTTTGTCTCTATGGTACCTTTCATTAAATATATGTCTATATAAATGATGTTTAAGCTTTTCACAGTCAACACTAAACTTTTCTATAGTAATCTTTGAAGTTTCCAGGAAGAAGATAGGACCCTACCACAAAAATTTCACCTGGTTATTATGAAAACAACACTTTAAATTTTGTTTCTTGCCTGCAAATTGCACAAAATTATTCCATCTTGGCTAGGAGAGATGGTGTACTTTCTTACAACGTTCTGGCCAAAACTTCAAATAAAAACTTCAGCAAAATCCTACTGACTACTCAAAGACTATCTGCAATTATAGCAGAGAGTAATCTTAAAGCTTAACCAACATTTTAGCTTTTATAGGATCCTATAGAAAGAATATTGTCCCTATGAGAGCTGAAAGCAACTCTAAAATATGATGCCCTTTCTCCCAAGAAAGTTTGTCCTCAGGGTTAGGAACATCTATTAGGGGTTGGTTATAAGTGGTATAGAATTGGGGCTGGAACTGAAGTAAGCTCAGTGATCTCTTTTGATAAAAAAGGGATTGGATTAGATGAATAATAGGTAGATTAGATTATTACTTAAGAGCTATTACTTAAAGACAGTTTACCGTTATGTAGATTCTTCTATATTGATACAAAGTTATATTATATCTGTTTTATTGAATATGCTCCTATTTCTGTTTACAATATTTTTGCACCTATGCAAAGTTATTTTGTCTTATTGAATGATGCATGTAAGTTTCTACTTCTGCTTAAGATATTTTGCATATTGATGAATTTTAGGATTTTTTCATCATATTATACTATACATTTTTACCTCTGATCAGCATACTTATATATGGCTTACATTTTAAGGTCATTTTCCTCATTTTCTGTACTTTTATATAAATATTTTTTTTAGTATTTTATATAAAGTCTAAATTCTTAAGCTATATAGATATTAGGAATTATAGGTAAATAGTCATCCATGTTTGTCATACTTATAATTAGACTATTCAGGTTCTTTAGATCCATACAGATTGTATTCCACATAGGTAATTTTCAAAAACTTCAAAGAACTGTAGAATGTGACATTTAAATAACTTAAGATTATATTGTTATGAGACACAATTGCTCCTGGCAGCATTTATCTATAGTGAAGATACTGCATTTGGAGATTGTATTCTTGGCAAAGCCAGCTTTTGGGCAAAGAACTGCCCCTGCCCCAACCACTGAAAAAAAATCATAGTGTCCAAACTGGACAATCAGGAAACAAGCAAGAAGACTGCCAAACCTTGCCAAGACAGGGTAAAAGTGTTTTTCAAATATTCCTGCCTCTGAAAATGATCTGTCAGTTATTTACTTTAGGCCTTACCAAAGTTGATTGCCCCAATGTTGCAAATGAGGTTTGAGTGATTGCCCAGGTAGTCTGTTTTCTCCATCTTTTTTTGCAACTTTTGGAATTTGCTTGATTGCACTTCATGTTTATTCAAGTAATATTACTTCCCTTCCAATTTTTTTTTTTGATGGGGTTAAAGACTAGATGGTAATAGTTACTTTCCTCTCATGACTTAGCCAACCCATGTTTAATATAAGACTTAGACTTCTTAGGATAGAATAACATTAAAGCATTTAATAAATGTTTCTAGTTTGATGTTGTTTATGTTTATGCTGGCTGTAATTCTAATTTTATGTCTGTTTTTGCCCTTCTTTACTCTTGACAATACTTGAAATTTGTTCTTATTGTATATAGTATTGTATTAGACTTAGAATTCTGTTATTTATAAAAAACGGCAAGGTACTCTGGGAACTCTTTCAGGCAATAGCCTTTACGATACTAACCCATTTTGTGCATGTTCTTACGTACTATAAATGCAGATAAAAGCATGAGCTGACCTTTTCGCTACAGAATTCAGTTCCAGTTACCCACTCATTCAGAGGAACGAGGATCACTACATATTCTATGACTTCATCCCCAACTAAATAAGCCTTTGTTCTACTCCATTCCTAGCTATTGTGGAATTCTTTTGTACGCCAACATAATAAAATATATATCAAATATCTGATGTCATTTTCACAGGTTTGGAACACACAATACAAGACTTCAATAGTAATTTCAAATAAACCAGAGATAGCCAAAGCTATTCTAATTAGAAAGAGCATTTCTTGTATGGCAATAATCAAAGCAAAAAGCAGATTATCTAATAGTGCTATAGTGATGAAGATACCGTTGCATTTGAATAAAAATAGACTGGTAGACAAATATAACAGAATAGGAAACCAAGAAGGAAATACAATGACAAAGCTATCCCCACATAATTTTTTGACAGGGGAGGCACAAAAACAAAATAAAAAAACAAAAAAAATTACTTTAGGAAAAAGGTTATTTCACAAACAGTGCTGGCAAAATGTGATTTCTACTCTAGAGGAATTAGGTTAGATGTATATCCTCCACGTTGTACAAAAATCAACTCAAAATTGATCAGAAGCCTTAATTTAAAAACTGAAAATTTTGAGTTCTGAAAGGGGGGATTTGATGGAAACATCCTATTTTAGTCAGGGTGTTTTAATGTCTTTCTCTCCTTCCACCTCTGTAATGTCTGACTATTGGTGTCAGGGAGGTAGAAAAGGTATAAGAGCTAAAGGGGAAAGAGGACACCAAGAAAACATTGCCCTCTAAATCAACAAATACAAAGGCCCTAGAAACTCAAAGAGAACAAAGCAGTGTGCACGTTCTCTACAGGCCTGAACCAGGTATGTATTATGGTTTCCAATAGTTATTTTAAGGGATTTTTGAATCTACACACAAGTGGGTCTCTGTTTCTTGTGCCTTCTCTCGAACTCTTTTCCATCTGTTGATGTATTGTGTCCAAGTTCAATGTGACTACTTTTTGTTTTATTTTATTTTTTATTACTTAATTTTATTATTATCTTTTAGAAGCTTGCTGTTTTCTGTTGAAGTAAAGAAATGGATTGGGAAGGAACTGGGAGGAGTAGAGGCAGGGAACAGAAATTAGAATATATTATGGGAGGGAGAAAAGAATCTATTTCAATATGAGGGGGAAAAGCAAAACAAAACCCATTAAAATTTCTAAAAGAAAATATACAGTATAGATTTCAAAAAATGTTTGAATTAAAAGTAACATATCAGCTAACCCTAAGTATCAACAGATGGTACTCTTTGAAAATTAAAAGCTTGTGTCAACAAAGGAAGCAATGAAAAAAGGGAACGGAGAGTTAAGAGAATGGATAAAAATGTCAACCAGCTGCGCTTCAGACAAGGTGTTGAATTTGCAAATACTTATAGACATTAGTCACCAAAAAAATAAAACTGCCGATCAGTAAGTGGGCAAATAAACTGAAAAGACAGTTAAAACCAACCAACCAAGCAATGGAGAAAAAGTTACAAATGGCCAATAATTAGTTTTAAAAGGGTTTATTTAATATCTCTTGTCATGTGAGAAATTTAAATAAAAACTATTTTGAGATACCATTTCACCCCAGTCTGCAGGACTCTCATCAACCAATCTGACAGAAACTTGGAAAGCATGTATTGAGATGAAGAAAATTAATACAGTTATTGTGGAAATTACTTTCACAATTCTCAAAAAATTAAACATAGAGTTTTATATGACATATCTATTTCAGTTCTGGGAATCTGCCTAGAGAATTCCACATCCTATTGCAAAGATATTTAAGTCATTATTTTTAATTTTGCCTTATTTACTACAGCAAATAATTGAGTCAATATATTTGTTCATCAACTGATGATTGGATAAAGAAAATTTGGTACATATAAATTAATTTTTTGACATTTTATGCAACTGCGTTTTACATCTTCGTTCATGCTAATTGCACGTATTTTTAAAACATACATTTCCTCAGAGTTTTCATTTTGAGGTAGTATAAGCTAAGTTTCAAATAATTCTTTAATAATTTAAACAGCACAAATATCATTTCACTTATTATTTAATTTATATGGACTTAATATTTGTGATCTCCTGAATAAAGAAAATTGAATGAATATTACTAGGTGAAAGAAAATTTAAGTACCCTAGTATTGGCCTACAATTCTAGACACTTTTGAGATAGGGGCTGGAAGATTTGCAACTTTAAAGTCTGCAAGGGGTAGAAAATGTGACTGGAAAGAAGGGCAGAAAAGCATGCTAACTAATATGCACATTATATTGTGATTAGCTGCAGGATATTCTGGAGAAAACATCAGAGAGTGAGAGGACGAATTTTTAAAGTACTGCTGTATATGATTTTGTTAGGCTGAATATGTGACACACATATAGTGAAGTGTATAAAACTATACAAAAATAGCAGTTAATTCTAATGGAAACTATGGGCTTAAGTTAATGAATAAATCAATATTGACAACTCAGGTGAATGCTGTATTGCATACATCAACAATAAGAAAATTTTGACAGGAGAAAGGTGAGGATATAGAGCGTGTCTTCACTTACTCTGTTTTATGCAACAGAATATAATCTTTAATAAAGTATGCACGTGAATAGCTATAAACAAAAGTATATACAAAACAAAATATTTGCCATATTATGTTTTTCAATGAGGAATGTATTTAAACTTACTAATTTATTTCATATTATAACTTCAGGATGAAAATTTTAATAATCCTTAGGCTTACTACTTTCTAATAAATAATGGAATCAATTAAATATAGTTTTATTACTCAGAGGATATAATATTGCAATAACTGAGGATTATTAATCCTTGTGAATATATTAATATATTTATAACAGTAATAGTTTGAGGATGTTTGGTTTTAAATTAAAATAATATTGACAGAATAAATTGTCAGTGAATATTACAGTAAGCATTATTGATCTAGGTTATAATTAAGCCCTTCATTCTGTCATTCACAGCAGTCTTCAATCAAAATAAATCAAACTAAACATTCTTAAATTGCATTATTTACCATGTTTCAGTTTGTGCTAAAGATTTGAATATTGATGACAATTGTCAGGGCATTTTTACATATAAAAAGCTTAGCATGGCATAATGGTTTTAAAAAAATCAAGAAGAAAAGATTTATTCATAGCAGGAAGAACAATAATCTGTTCTAAATGTTAGTTGTGTATAAACCTTCAGAAATTAATGAGAACTGTATCAATGTATTACTCACAGTTCATATATAATATATATATATATATTACACTTGTAGGAAATATAATGGTATTTTTCCTGATATTTTATATCTCATATATTATATATACTAATATATAATATATTTATGAGATTTATTAGTTTGACCTATGGTATGTTGTCCAGATATTCCAAAAACAACTGTCTCATACTGGAGAGGCTGAGCATCTTGCAATTGTTCAGTCCATGAGAGTGGATGCCTTATCAGCCCCCATCTAGCTTTGATGACCTAGAGGATTCCTGAAGCAGTAGTGTTCTCAGTCTACATTGGAATATCAAAGAAGCTGGTTCCAGTCTTGGTGAAACAATAGACTAGCAACAGAGTCGATGAACTTGTTATCAAGAATGAAGGCAAGCGGGCAAAAACAAAGTGGCGTTTTTCCATGTTCTTGTATCTGAACTGCCTGCAAAATGTGCCAAATTAAGGGAGCGGATTTCTGTTTCAAATTATCTGATTAAGAAATCCTCACAGCGCTGCACACAGCTTTTGATTCAGTTGATTCCAGGTGCAGATTAGTCATCACAACTGATATATATATATATATATATATATATTAAAGGTGTGAAATACCTTCTTTTATGATCGCTTTTAATGATAGCTTTTATGACGTTATGACACTTAAAGATATTTGGCTAAAATTTCATCTGAAATAGTATTATTGGTTGATTTTCATCAACAAAGAAATATGTTTTGAAGTATTCCCAGCATCATTTAAAAATATGGCAGGACTTGGCAATAGTGCCATTGCATACGGAAAAGCAGAGATTACACTGAGGTAGAGTGGGAGCCTTACTTTCATACAAATGATTTGTATTCCTAGGCCAACAGATAGATATTTACATTTGCAATACTATGTGATCATAGAGGCTCAGGCTATGGTGATCCAGACAAATGCCAAGCAATACCAAAGGATGTCAATGAACACCAAATGTGAGAGAAAGTAAAGAAACATATAGATTTCAGAGTGACTATGACCACTTGACATCTTTATTTTAAACATTTTGCCAACATAAATTATAAGAAAATATACTTCGGTTACTTAAAGAAAAAAGTTAATGTTAATAGTTTAAAGAAGCCCAAGGAAATGAATAAATATTTGCTACCAGGAAATGGGCTTACAGAAGGTAAAAGGACTTTTGTGGGCAGGAAGAGAAATTGGATGAATGAATTGAAACACTTGGCAGAAAGTAAAGGCTGTCTACTACTGATAATGACTTTACTTAAGTTAGTTTTTGTTTGTTTGGTTTGGTTTGGTTCAGTTTTACAGTGTTTCTAAATGATGCACGTTCAATAGAAACTCCCAGTTCAAATTTAAATTTTGATCTTTCCCTGTGTGAATGATATGTGTAACAATGTTCTCCTGCAATGCTGAGTACTGACATTGGACCTACAAGTGCCCATCAGCTATAGGCCTCCATCAGCTACATGTTTGTTATTGTTACCCAACCTACTATTAGTAACAAACTTCTACACTTCTAGGCAGTGTAGCTGGATGTCTTCCTAAAAGATATCAAGTAAAATTCAGAAAGCACAACTTGATATTTTGTTTCTTATATGGTATTAAGAAAGAAAATAGATGTCAAATATGTTTTGTTTAAAGAAAAAAAGGTAAAGGATTAAAGGCTTTTAATTTTTTTATTATAATCACATTTTATATTCTGATAATAGACCACAGCTATGTCTGGGCATCCATTTACTAAGGAGATTAAATATGTGAACAATGAAATCAATCAACCATTTTAGTAGAGCCAGGAAGAAATGTCTTGCTAAGCTGTGGATGGAAGATTTACAAGGTTGATTTGACAATTTCAGGATAGAACATTTCTTGGGAATAGTGCCAATGCAAATGAAGGTACACAGAGGTCATATTGAGGTAGGGTGGAAGGGAGTCTTGCTTCAACACAAATGATTTATATTCTTATGCTGACTGATATAGACATTAAGGGATAATATCAAAAGATC
Source organism: Dicrostonyx torquatus (assembly GCA_028555095.1). Lineage (NCBI taxonomy): Eukaryota > Metazoa > Chordata > Mammalia > Rodentia > Cricetidae > Dicrostonyx > Dicrostonyx torquatus. The sequence continues at coordinate 203,283 of JAQHUG010000626.1, forward strand.
CTAGATACTTAGTTTTACTGATTGAGATAAAAGCCAGCTTTTTTTCCCCAGCCAACACTGGAAAGAACAGAGATGGGGCAAAGTTTAGAAACTTTTCTGTTAACCTAATTGATGATGACCTGTCAACAACTCCAAAGACTCATTTGTCAAAATCTTAGTGCCTAAGCAAGTAATAATTGATTCATGAAGGTTCTGAGAACAGTGACCTAAATCATTGATAATTTATATTTTGTGATTTTTATATAAGAATATTAGAAAGTAAAGGCCAGAACCACCCTGAAGGAAGTAGGTCAATAGAAGTGTGATTTGAGAGGTCTCCCTTGTTCCAGCAGTCAACCACTCACTTCTTCTCTCCAGTCCACCTGACCTGATCAGCTTTGCTTCAGTCGAAGCTCTTTTGCTAGGGACAATCTGTTACACCACAGCCACAGAATGAAGCAAAATAAGCATTCATGATACTGATTTTTCACAGGCATTTCACCTTGTTGTCAAAAAGCAACTAACACATCGACTCCAAGGACAATGACTCAGTTCAGAGGCAGAGGAACTGAGTCTCAAACAGTGGCCTGTGAAGGCAGAGATGCCATTTTAGGGTCAAATAAATAGAGAGTCTCATCTTAGTAGGCCCTCAGGGAGAACTCCAAGTAGCATCATTTCTTCAGGGATTGAGATCTAATAGCATTTGCATTGTAATAAATCAAAAATGATTATCACTCATGACTTTTTTCATCATATTTCTCTTGTCTAGAATGGGATTTTTTTGGTTAGTCCTGTCATTATATTTTGAAATCATATACCTGATTTTTTATGGTAAATAGATGAGAAAATTTATATATAAGAGATAATACTTTGAGTTTGATATTACTTTTTATTGAATCCTTGGGAGTCTCACATAAGCACCCCCAGTTCTGTTTGCCTTCCAATCATCCCATATCCCCACCCTTCACTGTTGCATTCCATTCATGAACGAAAACAAAACAAAGTAAGCAAGCAAACAAACAAAACAAGAACAACAAGAATCAAAATTCCCCAATGAACCAAAACAAAACAGAAACCACATCAAAAAACAGGAAAAAAAAGTCTCTGCTTTTCCTTATCTCCTGACTTTCTCACCTTTTCATCTGTCCTGATGGCATTGGAGGCTTCGGGGTGTCATATAGTATATTCCTTTGTCCCATCATCTTGGATGGTAACTTCACTGCAATGAGTCCTTTGTCTGGTTCAGTCCTGTGGGTTTTTTTTGGGGGAGGGGTTCACTATCCTCACTGGTTATTCATCAGAGCCCTTCTGGGGTATCCTGTATCTTGGAGATTGTGCTGGCATCATTTCATAGAACTAGCCTCTTCACGTGAACCAACAGGACCTAGATGGGGTATATGCTAGGGTGGACCAACCCAAGACTCAGCTGTAGGAATTGGTGTCTGCCAAGCAGGTCAAATCCAGTCACTGTGTCACTTGCTTCAGGTATGGTGGCAGAATCAGCTCCCCTACAAGCCTGCCCTCAGAATAGGTTCATCCTTGCCTGTGGTGAGGGGTGGGGGCTCTCTCTCCTTAAGAGTTTGGTCATATTGCATTCACATGACTTTGATAAAAATATTTCAGATATTTATAATTGGTTATACATAGATGAAATTTTGCAGCTTATCCAAAATGATTTATGTCACTGATTTTGAAGATCCATAAGGGACATAGTTATGTTCTGTACTTGCTCTTCAGAAAGATATTTGAGTTTGTAAATCTTAGTACTTTCTACTGAGTCTGCGATTGTTTATAAACTGTATTATCTCAGAAGTAAACAGCAAAGTGGAGAGCTACGGGAATGCTGTGGGATCTTGCTCTGCCATACCTGGGGGCACTCTAAAAAGAGGAAAGATATATTTCACAGGAACAATGTACAACTGCAAAAGAGGCAGAAAATGGAGTAGGGTAGCCTCAAGTAGGGAAATGTGAAGACCTAATGTTGCCTCACCGGGGTAGAGAGCAAGAGGCAAGAAGAGACTCTCCAGACTCTGACAAACTTCAGATAAAAATACACTTTGCTGAAACCTTAATTTTGTATGCCTAGTCCTTAAAACTGGAAAACATTTGGGTGATTTCAGGTACTCAGTTTGTGTAGTGAATATGGTTCCCTGAGGAACTAATACAAGTGCTACCCTACTAAGCTAGATATATTTTCAGTTATTTTTCTTCATGGTGCCTATTTAAAACCTGACATTTTCCCTATATTCAAATTATCACTTTTAGCAGAAAAAATACAATTTTTACAACAGAATATTGCTTGGCAGTCAACGTGTTTTTAATTAGAATTCTATTTTGTGGAACATCTGTTAATATACAGTCAAAGAAAATGCTTTCGCTTCAACATTTTGTGCAAAGTTTATTGACTTGAAGCCACATTTCCAATGCAGGCCAAGAGGGAGTTTCTGCCAAGTGTAGTCAGTCTGGACAACAGGTTGTAGGGGAATCCCTTAGAGGTAGGTCTTTATGGCCACAGAATCTTGGAGAAATAGTATCACAAAAAAGTTCTTGACTCTAAAAGATTTTATTCCGGAATAGTCCGGTCTTTAGATTGAAGAGACAAGAAATAATCAGTTTGGGGGCTTTGATACAAAAAAAGGATTATGCCAAAATCCAGTATGTAGTTTCTAAACATTGAGTAATATTTAAAATTCAAAGGCATTTGTACTCCGATAATAAGTTTCTCCTCTGACGCAGTATGTCAGATCAAGCCAAATTAAAAGTAAAAGACCAGGATTTTGAGCAAAGCTCTCCTAGATGAGCTTTCCAGTCCCCAAAGGTGAGGAAAGAGGAAAGAAATCACATGGCCAGTCTAGAGGAGGTTACTTAACTACCCTGTAGGAGTATTCTTGAGCAGTTAGCAGCTTCAGGGGAGGAACCTGAAAGGTCTGATGTTTTTCTTTTTTTTTTTTTCACTGTTTTTTTTCTTTTTTTTTTTCTTTTTTTTTTTCTTTTTATTGTTGAAAGAAAAATTTACATTTACTCCCCTTGTTCCCGGCCCTCCCGCTCCCCCACTACCCCACTGCCCTCCCCCTGCTTCCTTA
>JAQHUG010000626.1:230385-240929 GCA_028555095.1 Dicrostonyx torquatus
ACCTAAGGGCTGTGTCCTATCTTATAGGCCAGGCATCCTTTTTATTTAACCAATCAAAGCACAGAAATACAGAAGAACCCTCCTACTCCAGCAAGTGACTGGTTTTATTTTGTCCCAGCATCTTACTGACTCTGCAGAAACCAGAATTAATGGAAAAGGATCTTGTGGTCACCTTTTGTGTCACCAGTCATATTATTTATAAAAAACAATTGGAATGTATTTTAAAATATAAGATGAATTAATGACAAATGATGTTTTAATCAATGTTTTTAGTAAGCATACAAAATAATGGGTTTAAAATGAGATTTACACACACACACACACACACACACACACACACACACACACACACCATCATTGTGCTTATTAGTTTAGTGGTAGAGTACCTGCCTAAAATTCCTGATTTCCTGAGTTTTATAATTACTGTAATACAGAAACGAACAAGCTAACTAAAGTAAACTCAAGCTACTAAACCTTGAATTTTGTATGAGCAATTTTATGTATTACTGTAGAGTTATCAACATTATATTTGTTTAAAACACGTTAACAATAAAATAAAAATAAACAAGAAACTGCACTATTGCTGAATTTTTTTTTTGAGTCAAGAACCAGGAACGAGGTAAATACACTATTTTAAATTTGGCCTCCTTTACTAGAATATTTTCATTTTTCATCCATGCTTTGCCTGGCTAATAAATTAAAATTAGCCACTAAGTTTCTCCCAATAAACATAAGCAAAGTAAATAGAACAAGTGCAGAAAATATTTTGTGAAAAATCCTAATGTAATATAAAATACATATTAATAACTAAAGGAATTTTAATCATATTTTAAAAGTTTGTTTACTTTTGATTAATTTGTTATTTTTCTGAGACTTTCATTTATGATTATTATATTAAATGGACTTTTTAAGATATTTTAGATTTATTGTTATCCTTTGAATAAGTAAATTTGATTTGCAGAGCTCCCTACAGAGGACCTTATATATAAATGAATTCTAGCCACTAGTTGTTAGTTTAGTTCTCAGAACTCTAGATCTAAGGAAATTTGTACTATTATTTTACACGTTAACTAACTTAATCATGTCTAACCTCACACATTCTTATGGGTATGTCCTATTGCTGAATCCAATATGAAGCAAAAGCCCTCATTAGCCTGAAGGTGTGGTAATCTAACAGATCAAATGGAACTCATCCTTAAGAGCATCCTGGTATTCCTACTTGAACAGAGAAAGAAATGTTAATTCTTTTCTCAAGACTGTAGTGGGGGAGCAGGAGGGCCGGGAACAAGGGGAGTAAATGTAAATTTTTCTTTTAACAATAAAAAAAAGAGTAAAATGAAAAAAAAGACTTTGAACGCTTGTGCCAGTTTCGTGTGACTAACCTACATTCAGACAGCCCCTGTGGGAAAATACTCTTGTAAAGATTTGTCACTAGCATTGATTAAAAAAAAGAAAACACTGAATGGCCAGTAGTCAGTCAGGAAGTTTAGGCAGGATGATAAGACTAGGAGACTACAAGGAAGAGGAAAGGCAGAGCCACAGTCACTAGTCAGATACAAAGGAAGTAAAATGGGAATGCCTTACTGAGAAAAGGTTCCAAGACACATGACTAAACTTAGGTAAGAATTATGGGTGGATTTAAGTTCTAAAAGCTTGTTAATAATAAACGTGAGCTAATAGACCAAACAGTTTATAATTAATATAAGACTCTATGTGTTTCTTTGGGACTGAAAAGCTGCAGTACTGGGTAGGACAGAAACTTTTGTCTACAGAGGGCTTTATTTTTCAATGAGTTCATCTCTGTAATGTCTGTGTCACGCATCCCTCTCTATCCAGTAATTTGTGGTTTGCTTTACCTTTAAAATCTAGAATTTTTATTTTTAATATTTTAAGTTGTCACTGAAAATAGTGTTTCATCATGACATTTTCATATATTGTTCTTAGATGCTTTATTTAACTGATATATTCTAATTCTTTACTTCTCAGCGAGTTTCAGGCAGGCTTTACCTGAAAAAAATCTCAAATATTTTCTCATGTATCAGTAGTGTTTCCAGAAGCTTAGGTTTCTTCATAAAATTACATATATGTTTTACTTCATGGGGATTCTACTACTAGTTTATATAAGTTGAGCATGTCTGATAGTCAACTGGTCTTAGGATGTATCATTCCATTCTACAAGGAAGGTGACATAGAAGAATAATATACAAGGCAAAAATGTATTAATAATAAGTTCCATTCAATGTGATGAATGCTGTAGTAGAGGCAAAAGAATATTGCTCTGGAAATGTAGGAGGACTTTCATCTAAGTCGCTTCCTGAGCTGGACTTGGGAGTGTCTCAAAAGCCGCATCTTTTCCACATTTATGTTTCCCAATTCATTGTATTAACAGTTATGCTCTCAAACTCATATTTGCAGCCATATACTTTCAAATGGGAATTTTAAACATTGCCTTTCCATCCAGCAAAAAAGGACTGCTGATTAAAATAGCCAAATGAGTACTTTAATTAAAAAAAAACTGTAAGCAATATAAAGTATAACTAAAACTGTATAAAAACTATAAATTTGAATAACTGTTAGAAACATAAATATATATATGGTTTCAAAACAAACACATCTCAGAATTAATTTTAATATGATTTTACTCCTTTTACAAGAAATGTTTTTGAAAATGTACGTATTCAGAAATAGTTTTCAGTGATATAATAGTAATAATATATTACTAAATTATTTTCATTATTAATACATATCATTGTTGAGATTGTGGTTAGTGAAATTGTTTTAATTTTTACATATGCATTTTAGAAAGAAAATTTATAAATTTTATAAAAATTTCAACAATATAATCATTCACTTATTAACAAGCAACTAACTGAACTTTTGCCTTAACTTTAAAAAAGAAAAATTAATAAAGCAGAGGAAACTTTGTTTTAGTAGAGCTTGGGTTTTAGAAGTGGGAGAGACTTGTAGTCATGACCAAGTGATTGAGACGATGGTCTAGATATCCATAAAGGACTCCAGTTCAGGTTCAGATCCTACCAACTATGAGAGTCAGGGGGATGGAGAGATGGCTCAGCTCTTAATAGCATTTACTGTTCTTGCAGAGGACCTGAGTTTGGTAGTGAGACGTCACAAGGAACTTTACAACTATTCTTAACTCCATTTCTAATGGCTTCATCTTTATCTGTTTACACATGCAGCCAAAACACTCATGTACCTACATATTTTTCTGTTCCCACACATATGCTCAATATTAATTTTAAATGCTCTGCTTATAGCTTACACTTATTACTATCAAGCTCTTACAACTTAAATTGACCCTTATTTTATAAGTTCTACCACATGACTCATAGCTTGTTCCCTTATTTTCTAAATGTCTTGCTTCTTCTGCATCTGACTCGTGACTACTGAGACTCTACTGTCCAACTTCCCAGTGTTTTTCTAGTCTGGTTCTCCCACTTACAGGCCAGTATGTTCTTTATTAATCAATGAGAATAATGCATATTTACAGTGTAGAAAGATTGTTAACAACATTTCTCCCTTTTAGTCTAATTAAAAGGGAAGTTTTTAATTTTGACATAGTAGAATTATATACAATAAAACAGTTATCATGTAAGAACTTATAGTTATATTCATCCCATTTGTACTTGTCAAAATTAGAGAAAAACTCTATTATGTATCTTATCTTTGTGAGTCTATAGTTTTATACCTAATTTTCTTTTTTATCACAATTAAGAAAACTTTTAGGTCATTTATATGGTATTTAACTCCATCAAAGACTTCAAAAGATTGTAATGTTACCTAATGATAGAGAAATCTGCCTGCCTGGACAATCATCCAAAGTTCTGTAATGTTGGGGAATTCATCTTTACCCTACAGACCTAGAATACCTGATGGACTTTGCTGAAAAGGACAGAGTTTTGAAGGCCTGTCTTATCTTGTCTTTTGTTTTGTATCCTGCTGGTTCAGTTTGTACAATTTACTGCTAGCAATTGAGGAGGTAAGGGAAGTTTTATTTTTCCTCCAAATGGCTAGCTTTTGCCATATAGAAAGCAAATTCCGTATGGAGGTTCCACAGTACCCATCATCATCTTTCGAAATAAATTGTGAGGTCAGGAGCAGATGGTTCTTATTGTTATGAAAAGCTTTAGGTTATTAAACATATCAAATGCCAAATTATGTAAGTCCTCGAAGAGTTTGAAGACCATCTGTGTAGCTAAATATATCTATTTAACCTTTTAAAATATAACTAATATGACAGGTTTTATTATATATGACAACCTACTAACCTGCATTTTGTAACTATATATTACATTTTTAAATTAGTTGCCTAAGCACAATATTCCAAACTAGAGTTAAAACATACATATGACAAAAACCTTAAATTTGTATCAATAAATCAAAAATCCATGCCAATCTAAAATATTTTGAGATTAATAATTGTTTTCAGCTTGATGTAAATTCAATAATTTGCCCTTTTCCTATAATTTCTGTATCATATCCTCTCTTTTCCTTTAAAAAGAGATATTTGCATTTAATTCTTTTCTTTAGCTTTTTTTCCTGACAATGACCAGTAACAACTTTTAATCAAATCTCCTTAAATGATAACAAACGTCTATAGCCCAGCTTGTGGGAATGTGGGCACTGTTTTATCTAGAGTGCTCCCTGTTGTCTGGGCACGCTTGCATCTGTGAGAAACCCTGAGCAATTTAAATTAATGGTTAAGTCTTGACTGGAGCAGTTTGTGAGACTGGACCTTCCCAGTCAGCAACCTTGAAGCTGTTGCCAATGCAGAACTCTGAGGAAATGGCAATGGAGACATTTGAGGTACTGGAAATCCTGGGCCATTTGTTGTCATTGGTGTCTGGTTCCCTTGCTCTGAAAATACATAAGATTTAAAGGTAACATACATATCTGCATTAACACAAGTATAGGCTGTGTATTGCACACATATTAGCCACAGATGAAAACTTGCTTTGCGTTTGAGCAGGTAAAATAAAGTTGTTATGTGTTTTGTAGTTTTTCTAGGTTTATTTCTTTATGTCTGTAGCTAGGATTTTCAGGAGCTCTTTTGATATCAAAATTGGTTCATATCAACCTGGAATGAATCCATAACCTCTAATTTCCTATGAAATTGAAAACATAACTAAACACAAATTTTGACTTCTGTGTTGAAGTAAAGATATTTTTAAAATACATGTTTGTTTTAATCTAGCAGGTTTCATAATGCAATGGCTCTTAGAAGCTATTGTTCATTGACAAGCAGTCAAAAACGTCAAAGACAACACAAAAACATAGAGGATCCAGACACTCTGTGTACTTTCCATCTTTGTGTGGCTTTTTAAAATTACTTTCTTCTTCGATTTTAAGGACTTGACTTTATTATTTTTTAAACTTCTTAAATCTCCTACTATATATTCGTTCTCTTTCCTCTCCCACATCTATGTATATTTTCAAACTTACTATAACCTTTTTAGAGGTTATTTTTGTTTGAATCTGTTTTTACAGATCATCTGTATTGTTTTTTATTCGCATGAGATGAATCTCAAATTGTTATGTCAGTCACTGGCACTGCTCTGCTTAATGCATAGTGCTAGTACATGGCACTTGGTGGCTGGCTCCCTTCCAGAGGCAGTTTCCTGGAGATATATCTGTGTATTGTGGCTGGCATGAGACTGAGACTAGTAAGCCATGTTTGGCTCTGTTTTTGTGTTTGGAATCTTTTTAAACTTCTTCAGTTCTTATGTGTTTATGTTGGTGCTCCACACTGGAATGCCATTTGTAGCAAGATTTTTTTGTTCCACCAGCCAAATTTCAAAGAGTCACACAGAGACTTAATATTCATTATACATGCTCAGTCGATAGCTAAGGCTTGTTGATTACTAGCTCTTACACCTTCTCTTAACCCATATTTCTTACCCTGGTTTTACCACATGGCTCATAGCCTGTCACCTCGCTTTCTTCACACTGCTTTTCCTCTCTGTCTGACTTGTGACTCTTGAAACATGTCCTGCATCCTGCTAGTCTAGCTCTCCTATCTTATCTAGTCCTGCCCAGCTATAGGCCAAGCAGCTCTTTATTAACCAATGAGAAGTAATATATGTTTACAGTGTACAAAATTGACACACAACACTCATTTATATAAAATAAAAATAACAAAAATATCTTGTAGAAAAAGAGAAGAAAGAGAAGTCAATACACAAACTAATTCAGTACAGTGATAATGAAAGTATTAACAATGCTATGGAAAAGAAAATAATTCTGCAGTAATATTAGAAAGTTTAACAGTGTCTGGGAAGTGGGTCTATTTAGTTTTTTGAGATTCTCCTTGGAGAGCCCAGTGAGAAATACTTGAGTCAAAAGCTTTCAAGGTAGAGAAATAAAGAATTCAGCTTTTACAGTGGTGGTAAATGACTAATATTTGGGAGAGAACAGGAAGTAGAGTGAGCTGTAATCCTATAGAGAGAAGGATAAAACAGTTGAGAGATGTAAATGGCCAAGGTATTCCCAGTAACATTATGTGTTTCTCACATTTTTGTGTGTACAATACAAATATGCATATGCATGAACACTTATGTATGTGCTCATGTAGTAACCAACTAATCCTACGCAATTTTCTTTTGTCCTAATGGACATGTGATGTAAGTTGTTCCTCTAAAAGTGAAAGAACCCAGGATGAACTGCAAAGGTTTTTATATCAAAATGGTCTCAATTCAAGTCTGGTCTTCACCACTAGGAATGACTATTCAAAATTTCCTCCTTCTATGACCCAGTTTTCTCACTTGCAGAATTGATCTTCTTTCATTATTGTGGGATTGTGTTTATCTTCTAATAATCACTAATTATTCTAATGGATACTATCATTACTACTGATTTATTAATACCTTAAAACATCTTCCTTCATCCTCAAACACACGCTGGCTAACTGCGATTAAATAGGAAGAGAGGCAGATATTGCAATGTGTTTATTAATCTTTTATTATACCTAAGTTGAACTATATTATGCCTTACAGCATCCACTTTATCTGCTTATATGATTTTTTATACTTTATCTCACCTTGAAAAGGTTGTAAAACTTTCTATCTATACCATTAATTTGTTTCTGGTCAATTGCTACCATTTACTCCTAGTACATGTCATGGCTTATAACTTGCTACTCTAGCAGATGTTGACATCCTTTTATTTTATTTTATTTTATTTTTTGGTTTTTCAAGACAGGCTTTCTCTGTGGCTTTGGAGCTCTAGCAGATGTTGACATCCTTTTATTTTATTTTATTTTATTTTTTGGTTTTTCAAGACAGGCTTTCTCTGTGGCTTTGGAGCCTGTCCTGGAACTAGCTCTTGTAGACCAGATTGGGCTCGAACTCACAGAGATCTGCCTGACTCTGCCTCCCGAGTGCTCGGATTAAAGTCATGTGCCACCACCGCCTGGCTGATGTTGACATCCTTAATGAAGGAAAGACTACCTTGGAAGAGTTACTATTAAAATTTCTTTTTATATTGTAGGTACTCAATAAGTGTTGATTCAGTATTTTGTCACTTTGTTAGAAAGCAGAGTAAAGTTTTCGTATCTGGCAGGGGTCACATAGTTAATAAAATAGCCACTTGCAGGATATTTAATTTATGTGATATTTAAAATTCACACTGGAAAATGGAGTGCCACTATTTTGTACATTACTTCTTCATCTGGCTTGATGAGAGAGGTGGTAGTCAAACCATTGGGGGTGATATAAAGCTTTTAAAAAACCTGCTGGAAAACTGTAGAAAACAAAATGCAAACTGGGAATGGCATGGCAGGAACATAGTTCTAGTTGCCAGAACTACTGTAAAGTAATCCAAGTCTTTCCATTAACCTCAATGAGATTGCTAACACCTGCCCCAGATGCCTACAAAGCACCAGGATGGCTGTTGGCATGCCTGAAACCCAGCTGCCACAGTGACTGTAGTGTTTACCTTTGCTGGCTTAACTGTAGGTTTGCCTATGCAGCTCAAATTCTGAGGCAGCCTCTACACCAATGCTTTATATTAATGTTGACAAACAGCTTAAGTATTTACCCCTAAACACTGCTTATAATTTCTCGGGACTTGAAAATATGCAAGTCAGATACTGGTTTAAAGATCATTTTGACTTGTTCTTGGAGTTGTATTGGAATATACTGGATTTTAATGTTTGATTAAAGCACCACTGAAAGTTTTAGAAATATAAAATTAGTATCAGAATATTCCCAGGAAATATTAATTATAAAATGGTTTATGAAATCCTAAGAGATATTTTTTATCTTATAATTAAAAGTATAGATTCTATTTGAGATGCATTTATTTTAGTAGACATATTTTACAATATTATTTTGTGAAACAATATGTATTGTAGAAACAGAATATGTTAGTATCTTACTCAGTTTTGTTTTGTTTTGCTTTGTTTTGTTTTGTAAGACAGGATTTCTCTGACTATCCCGAAACTAGCTCCATTTACTATGCTGACCTCAGACTCACAGTGATCTGCCCACTTCTGCCTCCCATGTGCTGGAATTAAAGGCATGCACCACCACCAGCAGTTTAGGTAATCTTTAAATGGAAGGCAAACAGTTTTATTTCATTATTTTGGGGCCAATTTAAATGAAATGACTCCTAAATATGGCTATATTTTAAAGCTTGATAATATGCATATTGTTTAGAAAGTTGTCTGTGGTACAGAAAAGTACTGATAGAAACCTAGATTTGCTTTCTCTATGACAAGTGACATATGAACACACTTCTCTTCCCTATGATATTCTATATGACAAGTGACATCTAGAATGACTTGCACTAAATCAGTGATAAATTTTGAAATTAATTTCATTTTATATAACATCGATTGTGATCCATTGCAATGTTTACTTAGAAGCCTGTAGGCTGCAAGAGTTCAATACCAGTAGTTTATAGTCAGCCTTACTACAGATTACCTTTGTAAGTCATCAAGAACTGAAATTGCAGATGACATCTGAAAAACAGGATAATAATATTAGGTCTAATCTGTATGACACAAGGTGATGTACTATTATGCCTTATTGCTTGTTGCAATTATTTCAAAGATTATATGTGCATATATTTTGTGGCTTTAGCATTTTCACTTTCTTCTTAGAGTCCTCAAACCCAATTTAAGACAACATAATCTAAATAGCAACCATTAATAGTGAAACTTAATGTAAAAGAAATTATCCATCAGAATTGGCAAGAAACTCAACTGAATAAACCCAACATGCTTGCACAGTTTAGAATAAGAAACTAAAGTAGGGCTTCTTAAGATTTTCCACTTATAGCTCTTTTTGACTTTGGAACTTTGAAAATGACTGAGAGTATATAAATATATAAGATAATATCTGCATTGAACATTGATAATAATTCATGAAGAATTTTAGAATTTTAATTCAATATATTTCTTATATACATATAACTTTACACTTTATATTAAATAAAATTTGCATACCAGTGAGATAGATATGCATGGGGCTTTTTTTGCTTTTGTTTTGTTTTATTTAATTTTCTTTTATTTGAGATAGGGTCTCACTATGAAGTCCTGGTTGACGTAGAACTCACTGTGTATAACAGGCTGACCTCAGTCTCCCAGAGATTTGTATAATGTACCATTTGAGTTCTGTGTTTAATTCCTGAAATACTATGCCTAGCCTTTATTATTCTAAATAGGAATGAAATCCTGTATGGATATTTGACATTTTATACTTCAGGATTTCTGTATAGCTAATCTCTTATGAAATGAAGCAATCTTTTCTGGAGAAAGGAGGAAGACACATATGACTCAAGAAACTAATGAAATTTTCAATCATTCACAAAAACAGAAAGTTACAAAAACATCATTAGGACATGTCCAAAAATTATAGAAACAGCACATTGGGAGAATTCATTTCAAATTGTATAAAGAACAAGAAAGCAGCTTTATGATCATGACATTCTACGGTAGACTTTTTCATGATGCAGCTACTCTTGATTAACCCAAGCTATTCTAAGTATTTCTTGATGCACAATTCTCTCGGTGACCTTGATAAGCTCATTGCTTCATCAAACTGGACTTGAGGGTGATTGCTTCTTTGGTAAGTCATTGTTGCCCAGTTTGGGGTGAGTAGGCATTTCTGTGTCTCCCTAGGGAAAGTCAAAAATAAGTATGAAAATTTTGGTTTAATTGATAACTTTCATTTTATAATTTTAGCACTGAATACCACATTACATATACACATAATGCAAAATGGCAAAGACAAAAACTATTTAAAATTCTGTATTGATCCAAAACTAAAATAATTTAATACATTTTTAAAAATTAAAACTCAAAATAGAAACTCAAGCAGCAATTATTTTTTATCACTAATTCATTTTTTACAGTCAACAATAAATCATTTCACTTCCGAAATAAGTCCCACAGTAACATTAAAAATCAAACATTCTTGGTGGTTTTGATTTTAGCCATTCTGACAGGTGTAAGATGGTATCTCAAAGTCATTTTGATTTGCATTTCCCTGATCACTAAGGAAGATGAACATGACCTTAAGTATCTT
>JAQHUG010000626.1:253654-268281 GCA_028555095.1 Dicrostonyx torquatus
TGTAAACATGTAAATATTCCCAAATGGAAGAATTAATAAAGAAAATATGGTATATCTACACAATCAAGTATAAATCGGCCATTAAAAATGACACTGTAAAATTTGCTGTGAAGGAAGGAACAAATGGCAGAAGATCAATCTCAATAAGAAAGGGAAATAGAATAGAGAGGTATGGACAAATAGTTGTAGGGCTGGAATGGCAAATCAAGTAAGTAAGCTGGAATGGAGATGGGATTGTGGGAGGAAAGAACTAAATTTAAGAGTCATTTCAGGGTAGAATAAAAATCTAACAGTAAAATTTTAAAGTATATGTATATATAAAGGTAAGCTAAATGAAATGAACAAATAATAGGTAGACAAAGTCCTAAATGGACATCTCTGCTTACCAAGTAAAACTATGTCTGGAATTGGGTTATAATTAATCTTGTCCTTGTACAATGGATGCCATAGTAATCCACAGACAACTCATACTATTGTCAAGAATGTAGATTGCTCTCCACAAACTGACAACAAGGTGTCATTCCTGGAGAAAACACATATATAACTCATTAAAAAATGACAATAAAGAGTCAATGCCTACCTAGAACTTTCACCCCTAAGTCCCAGTATTTTGGATACTGGATGCACTCTGCATGGTCTTAAAAGATAAACACAAACACTAAGACAGCCACAATTCCTTTATCTACAATGGTGTCTTATTTATAAGATATGCTAGGGTGATAGAGGCTCAAAGCTTGTGGGAGTAGCCAAATAATAGCTTCTTTGACATGAAAATCATCCTATAAGATGGAATCCATACTTGACATTTCTTGAATGATCAAGGAACTTAGACTAAGTAGCCCAGGTATCTAAGGTAAAACCGAATGCTACTGGTCTTAAAAATTCACTGATAAGATGATTCTTAGTGATATCCTGCTGTACTCATAGATTAGATTCTTGTTCAGCTATCTGCAAAGAGACTTCCTATTGTAGCAAATGGGAACAATTATAGATACTCAAAGCCAGGTATTACACAGAGTGTGCGACTTTGGAACATTCTATACTAAAGGGGATGAATACATCAAATATCTCCCCTTAGAGCTCAAGGAATCTAGTGGAAAAGGAGGCAGAAAAAGTTTAAGAGCCAGAATGGATGGAGTACACCAACTAAACAATACCTTCTAAGTCAACATGAACAAAGCTCCTATGAACTCATCGAGACTGAAGCAGCGTGCACAGGGCCTGCATGGGTCTGTACCAGGTTTTGTGTGCATATATTATGATTTCCAGTTTAGTGGTTGTATGGGATCCTGTGTGAGCAAACAAGTGGGATTCTATTCTTTTGACTTCCTAAAGTTTTATTCCTTCTGTTTTCTTGCCCAACTTCATTGTGATAATTATTGTGTCATTTTATTATATCTTATTTTGTTATATTTTAAAAAACCAATGAATGGATGAATAGATAAAAACCTAGACACTAGGTTAAGGATATACAATGAACTGTCACTTATACTTTGTGGGAGAGGGATAATTAGTTTTCTCCAATTGAGTGACACTGGATATATAAATTGTTTCAGTAAAGGCCTCATATTCCATAGTATTTAATCAACATATATTTGGACTCCACAGTTTTAAATTTTTTGTTTGTTTTTGTTTTCATGTATGCTTTTATTTGATTATAGTTTGGTGTTTTTTGTTTTTATTTCTTTGTGTTGTATTTTTATTTTGTTTCTTGATTCTTGGAAAGTTTGGTTTTTATATTGGGTTATTTTTTGAGAAGGAACTTGAAGTTCAAATGGGTGGAGGGATCTAGAGTGAGACAGGGAGAGAATGAATATGATCAAAATATATTTGAATTTGAAAACTGTCTTAAATAATGAAAAAAAATTAATGATAAAAATACAAAAAGTAAAATACATAAACAAATTAAGATTTAAAATTTTGGTAGAAAAAGCATTTTCTATATAGTGCATATGTCTTATAAGTAAAAATAAGACTAAGAATGGAAGTGAGTCAAATTAAAAGGAGTTTTGCAAAACTTAAAAAAAATAAATAGTTAGGTAAAATGGGCAGGATGGCTCCCTGTTCTTCTAATGAAGTATGAAATTGTTTCATAAGTAGAAGTGTGCAGAGAATTAAGGGAAAAAGTATTCAGACAGGATGAATATGGAAGCAAATGTTGAGATCTCAATAGAGGAGAACATGCATTTTGGAGGAAGACAATAATGCTCTTTGCAATAGTCTAAGAGTCACATTTAGAAAAATTAATAGTACAACTCCTCAGATGTCTAAACAGAAGAACAAGATAAGGCATGTAATTTTTGCATCATCTTACTGTGTGTGCAGACCTTAACGTCCTAAGATAAAAATACCTTGGGAAAGCTGAAGAGAGTTTAGGAACAAACCAAAACATGATTTATAGTTTGGAAAATAAATATACAGATGAAAGGTTGAGGGAACTAATATTATTTAAGTTGCAAAATAGGCTGTGGAACCAAGTTAGCTTTCAATTACATGAAGGACTATTACATAGAAGGCACATTCAGTACTCAGAATCACAAAGAGCAAAAGAAGAATAAGAAAACCTGAAATGGTGCATAAAACCTTTATGTTGCCTAAAGGGAAAACTCCATCAGAGCTTTTAGACTTCAAAATGGACTATACTTAATTTCCTCCTGGATCGACATTGCAAAACGCACTTGAAACTCATTTGTCCAGAAAGCTGCATGTGAGGCACAGTTGAAAATGCATAGGAGAAAGGAGCAATGAAAAATTCTATAAAATTAACCAAGATTTTAGTTATTCTATATTATGAACATGCATATTACATTTTGTTTTCATAGTGCATTACAAAGAGGAGATGCCTATATCCTAGCTTAATTTAGCAACTTTAAGAAAGATAGGATCTGTGAAACCATTCAATGCACTTGTTTAAGTAATTTTATCATGTTTACTAATTCAACATCCTGAGATTGCCTTAAATAATTGCCTTTTTGTTTCTTGATTTAACATCTCCTTCTTTGCAGTATACTTGTGTTTATTCTTTCAGAAATGAGTTAGATCAATTGAATGTTCTTTCATGTGGTAATAAAAATAATATTTTCTCTCAAACGATTATATTTACTTAGAAAAATAGGCTATTCTCTGAACACCTGCACACTTAATTCTTTTAGAGTTAAATTATACAAAAATTCCAAACCACTGATTTCTGACGCTGTGCTAACAAAGATAAATGGAAGTGGAAATTTCAATAAAAATTTTGCAAACAACTGTGTTAGATAGAGCTTGTCAAATATGCTCTTGCTAGGAGTTCCAGTGGCTTTCATTTATGTGTCAATGTTGTAAAATAACTAAGTCAAAGTACTGACTTTTGTGGTCAATTTGCACACAAGAAAATGGAAGTAGAATCTCTAGTTTTTCAGCTATTTTTGTTTTCAAGGTTTTATTCTGATAAAACATTTCATTGTCTTAGAACTTTAAGAACAAGTGTACATTTCAAGAAGGGTTTTGTATTATTAGTGAACAACTCTTTAAAGTTGCAATATAAATATGGGTGAACAGAAGCTACTAATTCCCCTTCTATGTTTACAAGAAAGGAAGTATGAAGAAATGAATTATTCAACATTTAAGTTGGTAAAGTGACAGAATTTTATATTAGATGTCTTACTTCAAGTTTTTATGTTTTGATTCTGTGAAACTAGTACGTTTACATGAACAAGAAATATTTTTAAAAATACACCAAAAGGTAAACTAAAAGGAAATAAAGCTGACATTTCTAAGAGGTAACATAAGATGAAAGTTTATATGTAGGACAGGATGGATATTTGCTCAATGTTATGCTGTACACAGTGGATACCAAGACCAACCAGCCAAACATCATGCCTCTGGCAAGATTTCTCTTTGAGTGAGTACTCATGCAGTCTTGCATACTGAGACAAACTCGTCTGGGGCTCATCTGGGCTTTTTCATATATTTGAACATTTAGTCTGAAGGTACATTACTTTAAATTAATGGCAATATTTATCTGACTTATTGTCTTTGGTCATTTTCCATCAAAGAAATCTTCATATTCTCTTCAGCATCTGTCTCTACTTTGAATGGAACATAATGCAAAGGTCTCATATATATATAAGTATTCAGGCATTATCATTCATATTGAATTGTGAGTCTCTTTCCTAGAGAAAGCTATTTCTTACACCCTCAGCATTCCTTAGTTTTCTGTGGATTTTTTTAGTGTTAAATCTTATGGGTGTGCTCTGTCTACATTAGCATATCTATTCTGTTGACTATGTTAAGATAACATTTAGATAGTTATGTTACTGGTATTTTAAATGTGTAGTGTCTCACATTATTAGAAGACACAGTTTCCTAGCACATTCCTTGATCTGTCTTTTTCCATCTTTCAGCACCCTCTTCCTTCAGTAATAATATCTGAGATTCAGGTGCTAAAGTTGTTATATACATGATATCTACTTTCTGTTAAATGTGTTTTTCATACTCTATATGGATATGTTCCTCTAATAAATTGATCAATATGAATACATAATACATTATCATATCTATTCTGTTGACCGTGTTAAGATCACGTTTAGATAGTCATGTTACTGATATTTTAAAAGTGTAGTGTCTGACATTATTAGGAGACAAATAAGAAAATGTCTGCTAACTAATGTGAAAATTAGAACTGGATGAAGAATAAGAAAGCTACATTACCATGCATTTTATTGTGTTAAAACAATTACTGAATTGGGCTAAAAGAGAAAGGGATATTAAAAAAAAATGCCACTATGCAAAAGTTCAATCACATCTAATTGAATCATGGAACTTAAGGCATTCATAGTAGTATTTCATTTTACAAATACCTAGATGGCTCTTCCAGGTCAGAAAAAACTCTAAAATCAATATGTAAGATAGAAAAATTAAAAAATATACATTTATACTGACTTTATATTTAATAAGTAGAAGAGAACAATGAGAATAAAATATTGCCTTATGTCATACTTCTGCAGAAAATAGAAGTAAAGAGTGCAAATAAAGTTAAACATTTTCAAAATGTCTAAATTATTGACATATTAATAAAAAATTAAAGGTTACTGATGTCACAAAAATGTAAAACACATTTGAGACAACAAAAGCTGCTGAGAAAAAAAAACAGTAAAAGAATCCCACAGTTTAAATTTGGAAGCCAAAAACAAGATTACTTACAAAAACTTGTTTAGAATGAAGTTATACAGCAATTCTAGACAGTTCCAATTACCAGGAAAAAAAGACTCCTAATCATTTATAATCCAGAACTCTATTTAAGTTATCTTTAAAACCACTAGAAAAATAGATGGGAAGATGAATGACAGAAAAGATAAAGATGATGGATAGATACATAGATAGATAGATGACAGACAGTTTTATATATATATATATATATATATATTATATATTAGATTGAGTAGATGAGTAGCCTTCTCAATACATTAATATAGCATATATGTGGAATATGTATTAAGAGAAATACTGAGTAATGGAAGAACTAATTGTCACTGATGTGATCTTTCTAGACTTGATAGTGGAGCTCTACTATGTATAATGTTTAAAAAGTAAAAAAGTGTGTGGCAGATAAGAGGAAAATTTACAATTTTTTATTTATTTAAGCTTCTTGGCATCTTATTACCTCTAAAATGTGAAATCACAAAATTATTAAATATGAAAAAAGATGTTTTTACATTTTTTGACACTCAGCTGCTAATTTTTATTTAATAGTGAGCTGCTTTTAGAAGATTGTAGAATGGCAGGCAATATACTTTGGAACCAGAAAATCTGCTTCTGTGCTAGATACTTATGGTTCTGTTCTCAGAAGTATCTAGAGTTTTAATTGACTTCCTTGAGCTCTAAGTCATCCCCCACCCTTGTGGAAAATAATAATTGATTCATGACATACCCAGGCGATAAAATGCTTCAACCCTCCATCTTGGGAGGTGATTTGATGATCATAGTGCCCAAAACTACAGTTTATCTCCAAGGAAAAGGAGAGGATGGCGCTTAGAGAGCTTTCTCTGCAAGGATTTATTGCAAGGATTCCTTCCCTGATGTCTCATTCCTTCTCCTCCATCAGTCTGTGTGAGGAAACAGTGCAAACACTGCTTCCTTTTTGGAGGGGGCAGGGATCATCCTGATTCATGAGAAAATATTGCGTTCCAGGGCTATCACAGCCATGGGGAAGATTAGCTGGGACCTATGTCTTTCTCATCTGCTTATTCACAAATGTCAGTGAGAAGCACAGAATGGCAAGTTTCCTGATTGCTATTATTATGCTAACAAGAAAATTTTGTGTGTAACCATTTATGAAATAAAATTTAGAATCATTTACACTGACCACTCTTCAAATAAGCCAGTGATTGTTTCTTGAACTGATAATTTTTGTAATTACATTTAATAATTAGAATTTCAAACTGTTTAAATAGTAGGATAGTAATAAATTTGTAATGTAAAATGTTAAAATTTATGATCAGAAATACTATCCAGTAAAAGTATTATTCAAATAATGGAACTTAGAGATTTATAATATTAACACATATCATGGGGTGATAATGACAAGATTATTAGTTATTTAGATGGCACTGTGTGACAAAGATGGTTACCTCAATTAGATCCTGGTGGGAATAAAGCCAAGGTCACACATTTAATTTCCATTGAGGCCTGTATACTTTTAAAAGTGAAAACTCTGTTCTGTATTAACAGACTGCACCCCTCACCCCAATCTGTTATTTCTCAATTATGTGCCATTAATTGATGCAATATCCTACTGGTAGTGGGTCATCATGCCAACTGCATAAATCAAGAATGACATGTCTATAAGGCATGAGACAGGGAACAACTTGAGACCATTAGTACTGACAATTTTTATAATAACCTATAGTGTTCCCCAGGAAAAAATTACTTCGAAATATGTTAAAGAGAATTAACTTGACACTTATAAAATGATGCTGTAGGCTGGGATCAACTCATAAATTCTTTATAGTTAATATGAGACAAACAGAAAAGAAACTCAAGAACCCTAATATGCAAATTAAATATTTATCTTATATTTAGTAAAAAAAAAAATCTGACAAAATGGTCCTTTAGAGTGACATGTTTTCTGACAGAAGAAACATTTTTTGTCTTTCTTTTTTGCTGCTTTGCTGTTTGTATTATATAATTCTTTTTAAATCCTATATTCCTTTACATTAGCTCTAATTACTGTTGGTAGTTTACAATATACTCCCTTGCTCTTCACCAGTACATGTCATATGCCATCAAATACACTCAAAGCATATGAGTAGAGGTATAGAGTCACATAACAGAAAAGACCTTGGACAGTCTTCTGTGGACGTTTGAATGATAAGAGGCCCTAAGAGCTCATATATTTGAATGCTTAGTCAACAAGGAGTGGGGCAGTTTGAAAGAATCTGAAGGTGTTGTCTTGTTGAAGGAAGTGATTCACTAGTGATGGGCTTTGAAATCTTCACTTAATTGTACATATGTGTGGGATATGTACCATTATCTATAGAGAATGGCCTGTTATTTGATTCTAGCTTTTATAACATCACACTAAGGATGTGTTGTAAAGAAATATATTCTGATTTTAACTTCATAATTCAATAAGTATTTAAGTTTTAATATTCAAATATCCTGGCTTGTGTCTGTACCCCTTTTGAATATCTCTACAGTTCTGTTCCTTGATTGTCAAGCTCGAAATATGTGTACATTGTGTTATTCTTAGCTTCAAAACAGGAACCCTTCAAACCTCTAACTTCATTAGATATCTATATTCTATTTACTCAGGAGAACTCAAAAAAGTTAAAGAGAAAATAAATAAATCAATAAACAATAGCAGACCTTGTATCTCTCTGCTTTACTACTTTTGATTGCTGGCAATGTCAATATGAATATTGATGTCACGCTGCAAAACAATGACCATTGTGGATGTATATGACATCAAGCAGGTGTATGGAACCATATTCACATCCCATATTGGGAACAATGCGAGTACATCTAAGAACCAGAGATAAACTGTTGTGTCAACATCTTTAAACAGTTTCTGATTATATGTAATGTTATATCTTCTGGTTACTATAAAAAGTCTCTTGGACATTTTGGATATCTCCTAAAAATAATCTATATTTTTCACAATCCCGCTTTAGTAATTGTTCTTTCCAACTATAAAAAATGTCAGTAAATGCACAGTCTATTTGGGTTATATTTATTATCTATTTTAGGGTTTCATTTATTTGTTTATATTTTTAGAATTTTATACATGAGTGTTTTATTTTATCCTTGCACATTACCCTCCACACTCCTTTCAACTCTCATACTCTTCAAATCTTTAAATTCATGACCCGTTTTAGTTATTATTATTATGTACAATAGATGGTGTGTGTCTGTGTTTAGTTCAAATCTATTGAGTTTGTTAGTGTTGATCATAAGTTTATATGTTCAGTTGTGAAAAACTGGAATTGGATAACGTATCAGAGAGGTAATTTTTATAAAAGACATTTTGATTCTTCTCTTGGCAGTCATGGTTAGCCCATGGTTCTTTATCTAGGGGTGGTATTTGGGAGATATTTTTTGCATATTGAGATTTAATGTGTAGAATAACCCTGTCAAGACTGTGAGATTCTATCTAACAGCCAGCATCTTGGTCCTGTGGCATTCATAGTCTTTCTCATCTGTTCTACAATGTTTCTTGTGATTTAATTGTAGGGTTTTTAATATATTAAATTGAGGTTGGGAACCACACAGCAGTCGGTCTTTCTCTTCAGTTTGGCTAGTTGTAGAATTCTGCAAATGTCTCCATATGATGCCAAAAAAAAAAAAAAAAAACGAGTGCTAATCATCTCTGCAGATAAGGATAAGTTTTTAGAATACACTTGGACTTTATACTATTTAGGAATATCAGTATTTAACTGTAGTAGTAGGTTCAATTTTAGCCACTAGTACTTGGCAAGGTTTATACTGCCAAATCTTAATTTTTTCCTATGGATCAGTATTTTACATACAATTAGACAGCTATTTGTTACCAAAAAGATGAAACTATCTCTACTGGGAAATTTTAGGCCTTTAGAGTAGGAGGTAGATAATAGGGCACCAGTCTTAAGAAGGTGTAGTGGACAATGCTGGGGGACTTTATATGGGGAAAAGGGAGGAGGAGTACTTACTACAAAAGGAGAGAGGAAAGAGTGATATAAAATACAATAAAAGCTGGAAAGATCCATAGGGAAACATTATTCTGTTTTAGCTTAAAATCCATATATAAAATGTCTGTGCACTTCTTGCACTTACATGCTGTGGGACAATGATTTTTTATCCTGTCACTTGTATTATTTTTAATGAAATGCTGATTGGCCAGTAGCCAGGCAGGAAGTATAGGTGGGGCAAGCAGGCAGAAAGTAGAGCTAGGGTGAGGAGGACAGAAGAATTCTGGGAAGAGGAAAGATGCAGTCTGCAGTCGTCACCCAGACACAGTGCAAGCCAGACACAGAGCAAGCAAGATGTAACTTTTTCACGCAAAAAGGTAGCAAGCCATTTGGCTAACACAGACAAGAATTAAGGGCTAATATAATTTATAAGAGGTAATAAGAAGCCTGAGACATTAGGCCAATTCATTTATAATTAATGTAGACCTCTGTGTGTTTCTTTGGAGCTAAACAGCTGTGAGACCAGGTGGAACAGAAACCTCTGTTAACACTTATATACACATTTTGGAATAATAATTCTTTCCCTCCTCCATGAACCATAGATTATATAACTAATTACCCAATGCTAGGCATAAGCTACTGGGGTTGCTTTTGACTTTTCAGAATTTGGAGGTAAGATCCTATGGCTGAAGACACCATGTTCTTTGGGTACAGACTTGGACACACTGAACTAGAAGAAACCTGGAAGCTTTCTCCCAGAGAACCAGCTTTCATAGTATTGGCAGGTACTGTACAAGCTGCCAAGAGTGAGCACCAGTCAATAGCCCTGCCCATTTCTTAAGACTGTAGATTAGAGCTGTATCTATTTGGATATAATATAAATACAAAACTATAACTTTCAAACTTTAATCACTAAAATTATTGTACTTAGAACATCACATATCAGAGCTAAAGAGGCCAACCATGATCCTATACTCATAAATTTGAAAAGGTATTTGGTTAAGTATAGCATTATACTTAACTTGTTGCAACCTAAAATAAATTTTAGTCAAAAGAGAACTTACACAATTTTCTTCAAGGAGAACACAAGGAAATTTCTTTTTTATGACCCCAAGTAATACTTTTTATTAGTTGAAATATAGAGTGCAAGTAGCCACATTAAAATTGAAAAATAAATACAAAATAACACATCTTCTGGTTTTACATTAAAATACTTTTATTTCTTAAGTCTCACTCATCTTCAAACTGATTTTCTGCTATGTTATGTAAATCTGATCACAAAATAACACCAACTAAAACCAATCAAACCCCAAATAAATCTTTTTGTAAGGCTAGAATAAATGATGAATTTATCTACACTTTGCTCTTTCTTCGTTAAGGTATAAATTATTGGAATAGGAGGGTTCTTTTGTATTTCTGTGCTTTGATTGGTTAAATAAAGAGGATGCCTGGTCTGTAAGATAGGCACAGCCCTTAGGTGGGCGGAGTAGACAGAATGGAAGCCAGTGAGAGAGAAGGGAAGTGAGAGAAACACCATGATGCTCCTACCGTAGATGGATGCAGGTTAGACTTTTCCGGTAAGTCACCACCTCGTGGTGACACACAGATTATTAGGAATGGGTTAGTTTATGATATGAGGGCTAGCCAAGAAAAGGCTAGTGATAATGAGCCAGGCAGAGTTTAAACGAATACAGGTCTCATGTGGCAATTTCGGTACAAGCAACCTGCAGCTGAGCAGGCCGGCAGCTGGGGTCTGGGAGCCAGGTGCCGGGAAAACAGCCCCACTTCTCTGAGGCGGGACACAGCCACCCTCCTTTTACAACAAATTATTACAGAAAATAGCAAATATTATCATTAATAAATATATCCAAGGTAAATTCTCTCCCTCCATAAGTAACACTAGTGGTTATACTTTTGATGTAGTATTAGAGCTTTGAGTAATAACATTGTTTCCTTGCACTGTATTAAAATAAAACAAAAATGAGTATGCTACAATATATTCAATTTCCTTGAATGACAAGCTGAAGAACACAACCTGAAGAACACAGAATTAGTTCTGGCAATTTGGGAGAGTCATACAGTTCATACAGCAAGTAGTTGCTCCTTTATTTAGAATCAGGAGACAAACTGATGAATTGTATCCATTTGTGATCCAAGTTTGCATCTTCTGACTTAGTAGGTAGTACATGAAGTCTTCTCAGTGTTTCAAAAGTTTAATGAACATATGAGCATCAGAGCATCATAATTATTTTCATAGTTATATAATTATCACAACTTACTCTTTAACTCAACTTATTCATTCACATGCAAAGTTCTTATAATTTATATGTAAATATACATTATCCTTGACTGTTTTCTGCATACCTTGTTTATGTAAACCGGAAAAAGTGTGAGATATAGCCTAAACTTAATCAGATTATGAAAGATTGTTGATGAATATTGTCATGCACTTTTTAAATTATTATTCTGATGGATATAATTTCATTGCATTTGCCTACTTGCATCAAATAGCACATTACAAATTAACATAAGGTTTTAGATAATGCAAATTTGTCATTTATACCTGAATATATTTTACAAACAATTTTGATTATGAATAGAATTGACCTTCAGATTATGAGAATAATATACAATTAGAATAAATTGAAAACATATATGAAATTGTCAAAGAACAAATTTAATTTCCAAAAAAATAAAAGAGTCAAAAAGACTTCAAAACATATCAGACACTGGAATAACTTTTTTTTTCTGTATTATTCATGGAGAATAAAGTAAATGACCAACAATTAGCCTTTCTTATACTCTACATATTTATATTGAGCATCAGAATAGACAAAACTCTTAAGTTGGTTATTTTATTTTTTAATGATGCTTGGTTTTTAAATGCCTAAGGAGACTCATGAATATGTCTGTATCTGTTTATTTCAGATTGAATCTGAAAGTCTATACGTCTATTTCCATCTACTTTATCAGTATTATTAGTGGTGAGAAATAAATCCAGGATTAGCCACATAAGTGAACCATCAGATTTATATATATCACACCATTTTAAATACAGTTTACCAGGCCAGTGTCTGTCAGTTCAGGTTGAGTCATATTTGATAGGATGTTATGGCTAGTTCCAGAAATGAATTACAGATGTTCATTTCCCACAACTTAGAAAGTATTATTATTATGAACTGATGAACTGTTTTCATTCTGGAGCTGTTTTTATGTAGGAGTGGTGATATAGCAAGCCTTGTCTACTTACTTGCACTTCACTTTCTTATGTTTCATTCTTTAACTGCATGGATTATGTCCTGATAGATGGATGAGCTTACTTTCAATCTAATATCAAATGGAAAGAAGAAGCAATGTTTAAAAATACAAACAGATTTATGAAGCAATAGAAAGCCTGAGACGTTAAATATAAGAAAAAATTTAGTCTAATCTGAGTTCTACTTCATCTCACTATGTAAAATGAAGAATTATTATTATATTCAAAGAATGGTGGTTTCAAATGATTTTATATTCTTTTTGTATATGCTATTGTCTCCCACTTCATACATAGTAGGAGTAAGGACAGAAAAATTTTCAAAGTTATTGTGTTCCAAAATTTTCTATAATATTTGAACTCATATTTAAAACTAATATAGAAAAAGAAAAATAATATGAAGATCATGATATAAAGGTCTGATAAGCTGAACATATTCACATGAAAGAAACCAGAATCAAGCAACAATTTTTATGATGACTTCATTGCAGATTCTTTGATAATAAAAAGAGAATCCCTTTGACTTTTAACACTATTATCATATTTCTATTTCAGTTGTTAATTTTTGATGCTAAAGGCATTATATTTCTTGATATCAATGCATTAGAAAGAAGTAGTGATAAAAATATATGCTACTTGCATGGACAGTCATTGAAACCAAAACAGCATAATGCAGAGGCAAAAAATAAATCTATACCTTTATGGGCAACAGATTATTTTATGAAATGCTAATTATACAGCATTTTCAAAAAAGAGAACTTTTCCTAACATAAAACATTTGCATAAATGGATCTCCTCTAAACCACTGACTTTTATTCCCTAAAAAATCAACCTAAAATTGATTGATATTTAATTTTATGATCTGAAGCTATGAACCTCATTGAAGAAAATTCAGGGGAAACAATGTGATATTGATTTTGGACATGATTTTTCAAAAGAACAAGAATGGTAACAAGATTAAGATAAGCAAAACCAACTATACAGTAAACAATCAAGTAAATTAAAAGGTAACCAATAGGATGAAAGAAAATCATATTTTTGATGAGGAATAATCTTCAAAATGTATAGTAAAATTCTATAAGTCAGCATAACACAATAACAATGCTACAATCTGGGCAAAGAATGAGACATTTCTCCAATGATAAAGAGATGTGTAAAATTCAAAATATTCTGCATGGAAGCTCATAATGGAAATGCTAAATACAGAACAAGATACCCACTCTTTTATATTAAGATGCTTATTCCTAGAAGACAGACTAATGATACAGTAAAGTAACAGTTTTAATGTAGCATTGGCAGAAAGGCAGGTTATAGGACAGGTTCTCAAATCCTATTGTGTGCACAGATCCAAGCAAATATACCCAATAAAAAGAACTACTCTCTGCAGTATATATGGAATGGTGAAGTGATGTGGGAAGTTCTTCTTTGCCCTGTGAATATGTGTTGCCAAAAAAAAAAAAAACTGCTTTAACCAATGGCAGGCCAGAATATCTTAAGCAGGAAATCCAAGCACTGACATAAGGAGAAAGAAGGAGTCAGGGACACTCCAGAAGATGCTGAAGGAGTAAGCCAGAGCATTATTGGTAAATAACAGGGCATGTGGAGATATACAGATTAATAGAAATGCATTAATTTATATGTAGAGATAGCATTAATTTATATGTAAGAAACCGGAGCCATTGTCCAAACAATTTACACTTAATATTAAGTCTCAGAGTGGTTATTCAGGAACTGGAGAGGAATGGGGGAGAGAAGCAAGTCCAGTGAGACCAGACAGGACAGAGAAATCTCCAGTCACAGTCAAGTGTTATTCTCAAAGTGCTCACCCACAGCAAAGTTATTGTGGGAATATTATTCAGTGGCCATTATCAGATTCATGTAAGAAACCATTCTGAGTCTTGGAAGCAGGTATAAGAGTAGAAGGACAAATTGTAGAAGTCAAAGGGAATAGAGCACACAAGGAGAACACGGCCCAGTAACTCACATAAGCAGGGCTCATGTGGATTCACTGAGACTGAAGCGCCAGCATGGGCCCTATGTTGTTCTGCACCACTCCTCTGCATATATTTATGCCTTTTAGCTTGGTGTTTCTGTGGGGCTCCTAACAGTGGAAGTGGTTGTGTCTCTGATTCTTTTGTCTGCTCTTATAACTCTTTTTTTCCTGTCTGGCTGCCTTGTGCAGCCTTGACTTGAGGGCTTTTGCCTTATCTTATTGTATCTTGTTTTGT
>JAQHUG010000626.1:306296-322101 GCA_028555095.1 Dicrostonyx torquatus
TTGATTATATTCCATTCAGGTACTAAGCAGTTTTATTCATTTCATCACACAGTTTGTTACTGTGTTTGCCTCAATTTCTATAAGGAATTTATTAACTTTGTCACATTGTTTGTTTGTATTTTCCTGGGTTTACTTAAGGGATTTAATCATTTCCTCTTTAATTGTATTTATCATCTTCATTCAGGTATTTTAAAGGTCTTTTTCTTTCTTTTTTTTGGTTTTTTTTTAAAGGTCTTTTTCTTATGCTTCAGCTATGTTGAATTCTTCAGGGTCTCCTGTGGTAGAATAGCTAGTTTCAGTGGAGATACGCGGCTCTGGATGTTATTGATTGTGTGTTTATGTTGTAGTCTAGTCATCTGGTATTGTGATGATCATAGGTTTAGGTGCTGATTTCTGGATTTGCCTTTGTTGAGTGAATATTTTCTTCTTTGGTTTCAGGTTCCATTCTTTTTACGAAGTGAAAGTGGATTGTATGGTATAATATTTTCTTTGGAACTTTCAGTTGTGGTCACTAGAATTTCAGATAAAGTATATTTCTGGATGCTGGACACTGACATTTAGGAAGGGGAACAGGCTAAGTGTCTGAGGGGTCTTCTGAGAGAGGAGAGCAGAGTGTTTAAAGGAGATCTGATATTTGTCTCATTGAAATGGGGTGAAACAGTGAAAAAGGCTCATCGCAAAAGGTCTGCCCTAGTGCTGGAGATGAGAGTAGGAGTTGGGTCTAGAGAACATCTAGGCAGGAAAGAAACAGGTGGAGTTGGCAGGCAGAAATAAAAGGTAGAAGGAGAAATTCTGGCATAAAGGAACAGGGAAGAAGAGAGGAGAGAATGAGGGATCTGCCTTGGATGAGAAGCCAGGAAGCTGCCAGCCAGCCAGCCAGACATAGAGACAGCAGGAAACTAAGATATACAGAAAGAAAAGGAATAGTCCTTGAGGCAAAATGTAGATTAAAAAGAAACAAGTTAATTTATATTAAACAAGCAAGGCTAAAACTAGCCTAAGTTAGGCTGAGCAATAAAAACTAATATTAAGTCTCCCTGTAACTATTGGGAGCTGGTTGGTGGCCCGCAAAAGGAAAAGTCTGATACAATGCATTTCTTATAACCACTGTAGCATATTTTATGAGCAAATTATTCTCATACCTTTATTCTTTACATTACAAGTAGGTCACAATGTACATTGGGTTCATTATGTTATCACATATTTTTCAAAATCATCAGAGCTTGCTCTTTTTTAGATTTGGCTTGATTTCACTCTTCTAGTTCTTTGTGATCTACTAAAATTTATTTGAGGTATATCTCCTTTCTTGATTACTACCAACGTGCTTTGCAGTCTGCTGCTTTTGCTATTTCCCATAAGTTGTGATGTTTATCTTCTGTTATCATATTAATTCTTAAGTTCATAAAAAGTTAGTTATTTTAAATAGTTTCTAAATTTTCTTGATGGAACTTTTAATTTTATTCTCATGGTTAGGAAATGTCTTAGTAAGGAATTTCTGCTGTTTTCCTGTAACATCATAACCAAATCAAGTTAGGGAGGAAAAGGTTTATTTGGCTTGCACTTTCACATAAAGGTCCATCACTGAAAGAGTCAGGGCAGAAACGTGAGAAGAGGATCTGATGCAGAGGCCATGGAGGAATGTTGCTTACTGACTCAGTCTCCATGGCTTGCTGAGTCTGTTTTTCTTGTAGAACTCAGGACTGCCAGCTTCAGGTGGTTCCACCCTACAATGCACTGGGCCTTTCCCCACCAACCACTAATTCATAAAATGCCTTACAGTTGGCTTTTTCTTGTGTAGACATTTTTCAATTGAGGTTTCCTCCTTTCAGGTAACTCTAGTTTTTGTCAAGTTGACATAAGAATAGTCAGCAGGAAATTAGTTAATTTGATGTCAGTGTTTCTGAGTTGTTGAAACTTGGTTTGTCACTGACCCCATATCACATACACTATAGGGAAGGATATATAAATATTGTAGCTATAAAAAATATTCTGATGATCTCTTGGAATTCAATTTTGTCAAAGTTTCAATTTATTGATTGTGTATCCAATGTTGACAGTATGTATTCCTACTGTAATTTGAGTATATTTTTTCATTTAGGAATAATTAACTTCTTGATGTTTTGGGGAACATTATAAGTGAATATACAATATAATTTTAGAATTATATCATCTATTTTAATTAATTCTTTAGCTTTCATATAATGATATTCCTAAAGGCAATAATTCTTTTTTCTCAAAAATGATTTTATCTATTTTATGAATTAATCTCTTATATGTACTTTGGGTCACTTTTATTTTATAACAGTTTCTCAGTAAGTAACTATGACTGGCCTGGAATTTGCTACATAGAAGAAGCTAGACTTGAATTTGTTGAAATCTTCCTTTATTAGACTCCTAAGTAATTGAATTAAAGGTGTGTATGAAAGCATCTTACGAAGGACCACTTTTTCTTGTTCATTGTTTCTAATATTTAATACAATGCAAATACTATGTAAATACAGTATTGAGAAAATAATGAGAAGACAAACACCTATACATGTTCAGTTCTTTTGAAATCCTCCTCTAGTCCTCCTCCATCTCTCTATTCTTCTTTTATCATTATGTCCTTTCTTGATTAAAAGCCATATGTCTGATATAATCATGGCTATTTATTTATATATTTATTTGGAGATTCTATTTGCATAGGTTATTTTATATGTCCTTTTAGTTGAATAGTTACAGCATAACATAGTCATATATAATGCATTTTAAAATTTTCAGTCACTCTGAAATTCCACTGAGACAGTTAATTTGTTATAAATTACTTATTGATATATTTATTAATAAACACTATCTTGTTATACTCATCTTCTACTATATTTTCTGTTTTCATTGTCACTCTTTTAATTAATTTCCTACTGTCACTGAAGTCTCCCTGTGTGATAAAATAAGTTGCTCTATGCTTTTGTTTTTTGTGCATTATTTTTATTTTTAATTTTTAAATTTTTGTGCATTATTTTTATTTTTATATTTTGTAAACAATGAAACTTACAGAATTTGGTGTCTCTTTGAGCTCACCAGTCTACTACCAAGAATGTAAGTGCTTTTTCCTTTCTTAATAAGATATTTCTACTTCTATTCCAAGCCTAACTTTAAAGTCATGACTTTCTTTCTATCTTTTCCTGGCAGCTGCTGGGATTTTTCCCTAGCCTGCTTTATACCTTTTTAAAAATCTCTAATAAAGTTGTCCTTGATATCTGAAATAAAGACTTGCAAAACAGTTTTTTGATTTTAGCAAGCCATATGGATATAGAGCATCTAGAGGTGAGAGAAGCAGCAAGTGACTTATAAAGGCCATACATAAGAGGAACATCATAGTCTCAAAGAGAAATGGTAAAAGCCAGGGGGGCTTGAATGCTATATTTCATGTTCTAAAATACAAAAATACCAAACCAGAGTACTCTGTGTGGAAAAGATATTTGTTGTAATTGAGGGAGAAAGAAAATTTTCGTTTTTATAAAAGCAGAATAAGGGAATGCATGGATACTAAGCCAGCTCTACAAAAACAAAAACAAAAAATAAAATAAAATCCTTTAAAAAATATTGGGGCATATCCATTGGAACACAGGAAATTATCAAACTAGATCATCAAACAAGCAAATAAGAGTTAGGAAAACAGCAAAAAAAAAAACCCACAAAATCAACAAAATGACAACACTTAATACATACTTTTTACTAACAACGTTGAATATTGATAGCCTAAATTTTTTTTATCAAAGCCTTCTGGATACAATAAAGGATAAGAAGAAGCTTTTGCTTTTTGCAAGTTTACACTCAGTTTCCCTGGCAAGTTCTTCTATTCATCTATCCTGTTGCTAATGCATCCCTTTGCTGGAATTAGAAGTTATTTCTTTCAGATAACACCATAGACTGAAGACAAGCAGCAATTTAGGTATCCCTGGAGGCTCTAGCATCAGTCGGGCGCAGTGAAGATTTGTACTGAAAACTACCAGATTCATGTCCTTTCCTTTGGAAAGTATTAGAACAAAACCTGTAAGCCAATCTAATGAAGACACACACACACAAACACACACACACACACACACACACACAGAGAGAAAGAGAGAGAGAGAGAGAGAGAGAGAGAGAGAGAGAGAAGCAGAGAGACAGGAGAGACTCTCATACATTCATTTTCTTAGTTCCATATCTTTAAAAGCCCCCGAATAATACAATTTTATTTCATCTCTCTTTTTCTCTATCTATCTAAATATATAGATACATATTGTGTATAATGTTAGGTATTTATAACAATAAGAATCTTTGAAGCGGCACCAAACAACTTTACTGTTTATTACTTGGTTTCTTTGGTAGTTATGGGTTATCAACAAAGCTAGTTTTTTTTTATAGTTTTTTTTAAATATTTTTTTTAACTTACCAATCCCAGTTCCACTTCCTTCCTTCTTTTCTTCTTTCCTTCTTTCCTTCTTTCCTTCCTTCCTTCCTTCCTTCTTTCCTTCCTTCCTTCCATTCACTCCACCTACCACCCACACCCTATCCACTCCTCACATAGGGTAAGGTTTCCCATGGGGAGTCAACAAAGTATACACACTGCTTTGAGGCAAGACCCAGGCCCTTAGCAGGGTATCTAGACTGAGCAAGGTATCCCTCCAAAGAGAATGGGTACCAAAAAAGCCAGAACAATCAGGTGGGTTAAATCCTGTTCTCACTGACAGTGGCCCCACTGTCTGACCCCAGCCATTCAACTTTCACCCACATTCAGAGGGTCTAGTTTGGCCCTATGCTGGTTCCTTTACCATCAGACCAGTGCTTGTGGGTCCTCATCAGCTCAGGTAAGATGTTTCAGCGTGTATCCCCATCAATGACCTGACCTGTTTGCTCATATTCCCACTCCTCCCACTCTTCAACTGAACTGTAGGAACTCAGCCCAGTGCTCAGCTGTGAATCTCTGCCTCTGCTTCCATCGGTTGCTAGATGAAGGTCTATGGTAACATTTAAGATAGATATCAATCTGCCAGTGCAGACACCCTCTCCACTGTTGCTTAGGGTCTTAGGTGGGGGTCATTCTTGTGGATTCCTAAGAATTTCTCTACTACCAGGTTTCTTGCTTGCCTCACAATGACTCTCTCAATCAAGGTAGCTCTTTTCATGCCAAACTAATCTTTTAATGAATTTTTTACACTATATGTCTTCACAGTCTTTACCAAATCACAGGAGGGCAGATATTTGCTATCCTAATATTACCCCTGCCTTTTAAGGTTCTTCTCTGACTTTTTTTTCTCTGCTCAATTCAATGGATTTTATTTTTTGTAATTAATTGTTGATACTGATACCCTCTGTTATAGTTTTGAATTTTGCTAAGTGTACTTTAAGCTCAGAAATTTCTACTTGGCTTTTAAATATCTTTTTACCAGTTAAATTTTTCTGTTAGAATACTGATGTGTTTGAGTGTGTTCTGAACCCAGCCCTTTGAAACTTCGTTTGTGAGTTCTACCTTTTGATTAACATCTAGTTACTTATTGGCACATTATATGATATGTTAGATTTTGAATATTATTTCTGAAAGTCTTTAATGCTTATTTGTCTTTGACATATTCGGTCCACTGAAAGTTTAGACATTTATATTAGTCCTCCTAACCTAAGTCAATGTGTTTCTGCATCACAGAAATTCTAATCAGGTTGTTTACTTTTTCTGAGCCTCTAATTACATGACCTGTTGCAGGAGAGTAACAAAGTCCATTTTGGTAGTGTGCTGCCACTCTCTTAACAGTAGAGGGAGATCAAACTCAGGTATAAGCGAAATTGAGCAGGTTGGTATGCTGCTCCAAAAGAACCTAGAAGATATGTGATAAAGAGTGGTCTGTTACCACATTCATTTTTTTCCCGGGACCAGGACAGGCCCAGATTCCTTATCCATACTTACTGGCAATTATATCAGAACCACAGTGTGTGGACCAATTTTCCAGGCTCCTAAGGTAGCCCTTTTATTATGAATGCTTCCATAGCAAGTAACATTCTAATGGCATAGTATCCAAGACTATTATAGATTTCTTAAGGAACAAAGAACCATCCACTGCTGTGTGCATTCCTGGTCAAAGATTGCTACAGTTATACCTGGGTGGTGTTCTACCAAGAGAAGTGCAGTCAGCAAGAGCACACGTCTGCCTCTGGCACTGGGCAATCTGAATTAGAGTTTGTATCGCTGTTATAAAGTGCCAATAACAAAATTAACTTAAGAAGGTAAGGGTTTATATAATCTTCCAGTGTGCAGACCATCCATCATCCAAGGAAGTTAGGGCTGAAACTGAAGGCAGGAAACTGAAGGCAGGAGCAGAGGCCTTGGTGGAATACTCTTTATTGGCTTGTACCTAATTGCTTGTTCAGTCTGCTTTCTTATAGCACCACGAGATATCAGCCCTGTGTTAGCACTGCCCACAGTCAGCAGGACTGTCCTACATCAACCATCATTCAACAAAATGTAACACAGAGTTGCCCACATATCATTCTGGTTGAAGGTATATTGTCAATTGAACCTACTTCTTCCAAGATGACTCTAGATTGTGTCAAGTTAACATAGACCTAGTCAATACAGAGTCAGTCCAAACTTCTCCCTATAATAAATGTAGGTATTAAAGCCCGCAAAAACAAACAAACAAGCAAAAAGGGCCGGGCAGTGGTGGCGCACACCTTTAATCTCAGCACTCAGGAGGCAGAAGCAGGCGGATCTCTGTGAGTTCGAGGCCAGCCTGGTCTACAAGAGCTAGTTCCAGGACAGGCTCCAAAGCTACAGAGAAACCCTGTTTAGAAAAAAAACCAAAAAAGAAAAAAAAAGAAAAAAGAAAAAGAAAAAGCAAGATAGAAACCAACCAACCAAACAAACAAACCAAAAAAAAAAAAAAAAAAAAAAGAATTTGAGTATAAAAGCTATTAAACAATCCTCCTGTTCCACAAGTTCAATTTTACCTGGAACTCCAGATAAAATTTGGTAGTTACTACTCTATTATTCTCACCAGTGCTAATGTTCAGTTGGGATAAACTACAAGTCTGCAGATATCCGTACATTGGGCATCAGGCTCACTTTCAGTTTGGCACAGATGTGGAATACATTAAATGTCAGATCTGCTCCACTGCTGTGCACATTTCTATCTGATACCAGGCCAGGGCAGGTGTTCTGTCTGTCAGATCTGGAATGCACAATGGGCCTGTTGAGGTTTGGTGCAGGGTCACCATGACGTAGTTGTTTCTGAGCTCTGAAACAAGTTCTCCACTGCTTTTCCTGCCTTACTGCACAGCGAATGAAGAAGTCTTGATTACCATTCTTCCCTGGAGGGTCTCTCAGTGAAGCCAATGTAAACATCTTTGTTGTTTATTAAAGCTGTGTTAGTTCAGTTGGGGGCATTGTCTTCAGGTCCATGTGGTGGAACTCTCCATGTCGTCTCTTTTCAACATGGTAGGATTGTTGTTATACTTCAAAGTTCAGACTTACGCTTAATTCCTTCTTCTTTCATCCAACAAGCTATGCTGTTTAGAGCAAGGATAGGGTGACATGGAAAGTCTATTCTACATTGCCTTGTTCAACGCATCTTTTATTTTAATTTTCAAGACCTGTCGCCAGAATTCCTTACCTCATCTCTGTAATTCATGAGAGCATAGCTTGTTGTACAATTATTTATTTAAATTGCTTTATGCCTGGAAACTATCGGTAGAGGATCTTAAAAACAATTTTATTCTTTTTGAGTATTCTAGAGATAAAATATCATTTCCCTTTATCTATGTAATTTCTGATGATAAAAGCAAAGACTTCTCAAGTGGCTCACTTATATGTGATGAGATACTTTCTTTTGATTCTTTCATAGTTTGGGCAGCATTTGGCTTTCTATTGCCTCTTTATTGTATTTATGTTGGTTTGTCCTATTTGGAGTTCATTGTGTTTACCTTCACATTTGAGAAATTATACTCATTCTTCTGTCAATTAATTTCTTTTTCCATTGTTCATTTTCTCTCTGCCACTTCTATAGTGGCATTGACTAAGTGACTTCTCACAAATTTTATAAGGTCTGCTCATGTTTCTTCATTTTTTCATTCTTGTTTTTTTTTTAAGTTCCGTAGACTTGTTAATTTCAACAAG
Source organism: Dicrostonyx torquatus (assembly GCA_028555095.1). Lineage (NCBI taxonomy): Eukaryota > Metazoa > Chordata > Mammalia > Rodentia > Cricetidae > Dicrostonyx > Dicrostonyx torquatus. The sequence continues at coordinate 314,422 of JAQHUG010000626.1, forward strand.
TTTATGTTTATGCACAGCCAACTGAGACTTTCTTCAGTCTGTTCAAGTCTCACATTGTTTATTCCAGTGAAGATAATAATTCCGTTATTGTATTTTTTAATTTCTGCTTGTACATTTACTAAGGGCTACGGTTTTGCTGATAGATTAACTTTAATATGAATATTTTTAGAAATTATTTAGGGAATCCTTTCTTTTGTTCCATTTATATTTTATACTTAAATCAGTTTTTTTGTTCAATGTGTCTAATGTGGTCAGTGACCCAAATCTTTAGAAAATGTTTATGAAAATGTCTTTTGGTGAGACATGAGTCCCTGTTTCTTTGTCTGAATTACACTATTTTGTTGAGAGAGGCATTTTGAACAAATTGTCAGAAAATACTTCCAAGTCTTTACTTATGGCCCTGAATCTTTGATAATGAAACCTGTGATGAAGGAATATTATGAGGACATTTTTTGAAAATCACTTTTGGAGGGGAGAAATTGTTAATGTTGTTATTGCCTGAGTTTTGTGTCATTGTTTGTTTTTGCATGTTTCTTTTGTCTTTCTCTCTTTTTCTTCCGTGTGTGTGTGTGTGTGTGTGTGTGTGTGTGTGTGTGTGCGCGCACGCGCGTGCGGGCACGCTGTACGGGCACTAGTCTTTTCCTGAGCCATTTAAAAGTTGATTTTAAGATACCTGTTAACCCCAATAATCTAACCCTGAACTCTTCTAGGGACTTCAGCTATCCATTTTATTTCTCTATCAATAATATGATGCCTTTGAGAACTTGGATTTATGGTCTTCTTAAGTTTTCATGTATCATGATATACACCACTGCTTCCACAGCTTCAATATTGAGACTTTGATTATTATGATATTAAGGTATGATCTCCAAATCAGATGTTAAATTTTCTAGTCACTCGAGAGGCACTAAAACAGAAAAAAAAAATCACCAAATCATTTCATTCAAATTACTTTGACCAGAAATAAGAACCATTATTCCTCTTCTGTATCAGCATTTTTGTGCTCAAAGTGTGGAAAGGGCAGATAAGATGATACAAACTGCCTAGCATTTTATATGGCGCATTTTCTTGATTGGTGGCTGTTTTATTTGCTGTTATAGATAATTGACTTTTCCTCTAAATTCCTGTAAAGCTATTTTAATTATTATGTAATTGGGTTATATACTTGATATTTATATGTGTGTGTGTGGGGGGGGAAGTGTGGGTTTCCTCTCCACTGAGTTTCTTAGATATAATCTATGGTACCACAGAAAGTATATAGCGACTTCTCATTTTTAACGGTTAATATATATCTCACTCCCTAGTTATTGGTTGTCATAAAGCCACAGAAGCACTTGAGTATAACAAGCAATTCACAACATGTTGCTTTCAATGGGAGTATTCTGATTGTTTTCCTCTTCCCCCTTTCATAAAAGCACACAAAATGTGAGTGCACACGGAGAGGATGTAACCTTTACAAACAGTGCTTGCTGCTATCTGTATTGGATTGAAATGACATTTATCGTTACTTGTGTGGTGATGTGTGATAACAGAGTTAAGTTTATCACACATTCCACAGTCAAGAAGATTTAACAAAATACATCAGTCTAGCCTAGATTTATCGTGTTTCATTTTTTTATTGCTTCTCTTGGTTTATTTAGAAGATAAATAGAGCTCTTTTTCTTTGTAAATGAAATAATTTGTGTTTGAGTGAACATTCCATTTTAATACAAAAGAAAATTTCTCATGTTTTTAAAGATTAATTAAGTAGAAAAATTATTAAGGCTCCAACCAATATAAATCTTTATTTCTATGGCTCCTTAGTTGTTTTTAAAGTAATGCATAATAAAGTTGCCTCAGTTAGCAAGAGCTAAGCAGAAAACTTAGAAATTAATGTATTAAACTGTCAGCCTTTACATGGTAGGATGGCTAACAGCATCAATTCTAATTTTTCTTTTCTTGCATACAGTACTTATAAGGAGATAAAATTATCTAAAAGCTGCAGAGAGAAGTGAAAATTTTAATATCATGTAGCCATAAATCTAAGCAGAGTGATGTCTGTAGAATCCACCTTTGCACTTGTGTTTTCTAAATGTCTTTTGAGCTATTTAGATGATTTACTCTGACTGACTCTTATTGTGGTACTCTCTTGTTTCTTTTGTCTGATGTCTGAATCTTATATAATTGTTTGCAAGCCATTACATGCTATTCCTAATGACTTCCTCAAAAATTATCAATTCTAAATTGCTGTTTCTATTATTTTACTCTCATGTTTGGAAACCATGCGAAAAAGATCACACAAAATTTACATAAACAGAAGTTGGATTTTAACTGGGAGTCTTAAGAAATTCCTTAAAATTCAAAAGTTTAAACACTGTGTTCTCTAAGCAAGCATTTTAATTCATATGCAAAGATTTGTCACCTTAGCCATGAACAAAGGACATTAAGCATTGAACAAGGACGTCAGGACCATGAGGGACTGGCCCACCAACACAGACAGTGTGCTTGATCTATTGGGAGCTCATCAAATCCAGCTGGACCAGGACTGAATGAGCATATGACCTAACCGGACTCTCTGAATGTGACTGCCAATGGGGACTGACTGAGAAGCCAATGATAATGGCACTGGGACCTATCTCTTCCGCATGTATAGACTTTTTGGGAACTTATTCTATATGGATGCACATCTTCTTAGACCGATATGGAGGGGGGAGGGCCTTGGGCTTCCCATAGGACAGGGTATCCTGCCCCATCTTAAGGAATCAGGGGGAGGGAGGTGGGGTAGTGGGGGAGCAGGAGGGCCGGAACAAGGGAAGTAAATGTAAATTTTTCTTTTAACAATAAAAAAAAGAGCTCAGAAGATCATGTGAAAAACCACCACTGTAGAGACTTCCTAAATTATATATATTTTTCTAAATAAGTGCATAATTTGTGTGTATTAAGATAGTTATCCTATAATGGAGCAAAAATGCCCTGGTAAGACATTAAAGATTAACAAGTTATAAAACTACTATCAAGAATGAATTACCTCTATTTGAGTAGTAGGCAAGTAATATCCCATAATTCCTAAACTATTACAACCTATAGACATTGCTCTTATTTACCTTCCAGATCTTGATGGTAAGACACTGTTGCTGAAGATATAACATACTTAAGTCATAGAACACAGAGGAATAAAACCTTAAAAAAAGAGAATTTGTCAAATTTCATTTAATATTAAACTCAATTTATATAAATATATTTTAAGCATTCATGTTATTAAATAGTATCATTCTCTTTAACTTAATCATGCTTAAATAGTTACCTTGGAAAATGATATCTGCTTATTATTTTATCATTTGTGTAAAATATGAGTACTCTATCAGTGATGATAGATTAAATAACAGTGTATGGTACTTCTTTTCCTCCACATCTCAGATGTTGAGGAAAAATATTTACATGGATTGCATCATGGATTGCATACTGTCTCTCCAATGCATTACTTCAAACGTATGAATATATCTATGTTGAATATATCTATATCAGCTATAGATAGATGATAGGTAGATATAAATAATAGTTGATAGATAAATTAGATAAGTAGCTATAGATATCTTGAGATGAAAAATAGAAAAATAGGGAGATAGTAGAATTTACTTTCTAAACATTTATATTTAATTTCCAAAGCTAATCATATAGAAAATGTTAACTCTAAAGTATAAAGTGTGATTAAGCCTCTATTTCATACCAGTAAAGGCAAACCAGAATGCACTAGGGAACAACTTGATGTTACTGTAAGTAGCATATATATTTACAAGACAATTCCTTACCAATTTTCAAAAAACCAGTAGGCTATTTCGTAGGTCATGTGCGTAAACAAGCTATGTAAAAAATATTTGGAAATTGTAGCTTAGGAAATATACCAATTTCATTGTTCTGATTATAAGGATTCAGGAGTTGTCTCATGGAAAGCAGAGATGTATAGATTATATTATGTAACAATGAAGTATGGAAGTGCTTCCAAATGAGCAGAGAATTATGGATTCTGTGGACCTCCTTAACCCATTCTGTGATTTGATAATTCACACGAGGTGTTTCTGGAGAATTTAGTCAGACTGCATTCTGCTGAGTTCCCTGTGAAACCAGATCATTTTCTTTTCTTAGGAATTCTAAGTTGCCCCAGTAGATTTTTTGCAGTTCCCAAACCAGCATATATAATGGTAAAGGGATTTGTTTTGGATTCACTTGCAAAATAATTCCACCTTGTAACGGTAATTTTAGAATGGTTCTCTTTATCCATTTATCACATCTAGATCTAGGCTAAATGATGAATCTGTTATCCAGGAAGAAATCAGGCTAGATAAAGAGTTATTGTCCATTTAGAATTGAAAAGTTTTACTCCCTATTTTCAGTTCTTTAAAGTAGAGGGCAAATTCATATTGCTTTGAGCTCACTTACCTCTTCAGCAATAATCCATTTTCACCATCAAAATACATGAAATGATTCTAAATCATTAAAAGTATTGTATAAGAGGCTGAGATAACACAGATTAATTTCTTTGCATTCAGTGTTTCAAAGATGTCTGAGCATTTATTACTGCTCTAGTTATGTGCTATGTTGTTCACTGAAATGACAGGAACGTTTTATCTCAAGCACTTAGAGAAGAATGCATTTAAAGTACGTTTATTAGACATTTTATTGAAAATGCAGGTCTTTAATAATGCATGCAAAGATGTTATCATAAATAGTGGTTGGTAATAAACAAGCGTCTAAAAGATTTTATAGGAAATGACCAGAACAATAGCTTTCACTAACAACATGGAATATTAATTTTAAAGTATTTAGAGAATTTTTCTCTTATAGTTAATGGATATTTGTACTTAACTAAAAGAACAATAAGGTTGATAAGGAGTTGCCCAAAATCTTTTTGTATCTTTTTGTTTATGTATTTTTTTTCTGGCTTTATTTTGTAAAAAGAGCAATAGTACACAAATTAAAGAACTCCCAGCAATACCTGCAGGAAAAAGAATGCTTATTTCTTCCCCCAAACTACCTATCTTGCTTATGTACAAATCATTCAGGATTTCTAAAAATCTGAACAGCTATGCAAACTATTAATATTAAGTGATACCTGATTGCTCTACATACATAGGCTGGATTTTGGACCCTAAAAGTACTATGAGATGTAAGATTAATCTTTAAAATGATTCAAAGGGTATTTTAGAAGATATTCAAAACTGAATGGTTTTAAGATAGTATGGACAAATAGTCGTATGTTGACAAATACAAATTCACAATATTTCTTACCTTTATTCTTATAAAACAGGCAAGAGCTATTGAACTCCTTCATCATCAAGGGCAATCAGACAATTCACAAGGCTTTAAAGTGTAAAAAATGATGTGTACTTCACAGCTCCCATGAGATTTACTGCACATAAAGCAGACTTTTACAACTGTGGATGAGATTGTGCTTCAGTCTTGGACATATCCATTCTTTATGGTCATTAAAAGTTATTGAGTTAACCGTTCATTATATGGTTTAATCTACACTTTTACTTTTTGCTCCACTTTTAAGAGAGCTGATAGTTAGGTTAAAATAAGTAGTCTGCCAAAACTTTCAAAATGTTTAAGGTTTGACCTCAAGGTAAATATAGCTAAAATTCTGAGTTTAAAGGGATTTGATCTCAACTCTTCTTATTCTATGTCTACTGCAAATATTTCAGTTGAGCCATTCTTGTCTTGCACACCATCACTAGCACTCTTTTTGTTTTGAAGAGGTTTCTAATTTAAATGTAGTATAATAATATAATTATTTTCTTGTGTGAGTGGTTCTTCATTTTCTATTTTTCACATAACTTTCTGCACAGTAAATTAAGAATACATTCTCACATAAATACAGAAGAAAATACCAGAGAATATTTTCATGCATGATGCAAAGTTTTATTCTAATATACAATAAAATCAAACACTAGTGGTTTGTTATATATTAGTACTAATAATCTACATTGCTTAACTTCATTGGATTCTGCTTCACTGAGGTAATCTCTTTTTAAGAATATATTAAAAGTGGATTAAACAAATACATAAGATAAACTTACAGCCTACCTTGAAGAAACTATACAAATATTAACGATTGCTTGTTGGTAATGTATAATTGATTAGGAAGAAAGTAATGAAATATATGTGGTACAGTTTTCAAAACAAACAGTGTGGAGTTAATTAAGGAAAAATAATGTTCCTATAACTTCCAAAAATTTTATTTATTTTAGATATTTTTTGTGATTTTGACATACTCTATTTTCTTTTGATAGGTCTTTTGCTCTCTGGTCACAGTGAATGGAATTTCACAAATCATTAGATATTTCATTCAAAATTATTTAGATTCTCTACTCTGCATAGGATATAATGCAAAAGGTTGTAATAGAATCATCTAAACATCTAGGCTCTAAATGACTTGGGAAACTCAACTTCTTTGTCTCTACTGGTTATAGACATATAGTCTCCCTCTTAGGGCACTTTGTCAACATTCCTGAATCTTTCCCTGTGGATGCTTGCCAATACCATAACTCCAAACAGTTGGTGGTCTCCACTGTGACTTAAACATCACAGCTTTGGAAACTAACCTCTCAGGGCTTCCTTCATGACTCTACTACATATCAATTGGCTTCATTCATACTTAAAGCTGGGAGAAATGCTCCAGGAACCCTTCAATCAAGCATCATTTGTACTTATAATGCTCTAGTTACAGCATTATATATCATTTCCATCCCAATGTTAAGACTCTTCTACATACAAAAACCAGGTCCAAATCCTGTGAGCCACATTGTCAGGTTCATCACAGTAAAGACCCATTGTTCATCAACTGGGCCTATATTATTTAATTTTTTTCATTGTTGTGAGAAATTATTTTTAAAAGCAACATGAGGACAAAAAGGGTATTGTTGCTCACAGACTGAAGTGTGTGAATCACGGCAGTGAAGTCATGACAGCACAAGACAGCTAGCAGCATAGAGTGAGAGATGGTTAATCATGTAGAGGTGAATACTGTTGCTTTCTCCCTTTTTAATATGGTGATGGATCCCAGCTAATGGGATGGTATCTCCCACATTTAGGGTACGGTCCCACCTAAAACAACTTAACCTAGTAAATCTATCAGAGACATATCCTGAGGCATGTCTTTCAAGTGACTCTAGATCTACTCAGTTTGACAAAATAAACCACCACATACATTTATCCAAATAAAGACAGAATTATTCCTATAGATGAGGTGATCAAAATCAAATTTTACTTATGATAATGATTGCACATAGCTTATATTTCTATACTAAATATGACACAACTTTGTATTTCTGTAAATGAAAAATACTATATATTACTATAAATAGAAACTCTCAAATTAAGATTGTAAAATACTTCATGCTTTAATACCCATATATTTCAAATAAGAGTTCTCTGAGCTTTTGTGTAATCTGGGTTGATATTTTATGACTGGAATTAAACTATTGGCATTGTATGCAGCAGGCTGTATTATTCAAGAAACCTAAGTTTCAGGTGCTACATTCAGTATAAAATAATTATTTTTAAAAAAACTATCTAGTATTTGATTATAATAACTATAAAGTATTATGATTATTTGTTGCACCACTGGAATCTTTTGAGAATTTTTTTTTTATTGTTGAAAGAAAAATTTATATTTACTCCCCTTGTCCCAGCCCTCCCGCT